>JAIPRL010005979.1:0-29480 GCA_025469235.1 Pemphigus obesinymphae | reverse complement strand
AAATAATATAATGTAAATTTATAAAATAAAATATCTTATATATGGTTTTTGGTTTATGACGTTAATTTCGCCCCCCCCCCTGAGTTTTCTTAGATGGACGCCCTTGCATAGGACTCGTATATTATATTATTTTTTACGTTATTCAAAAGTAATTTTAAATAAACACTAAACTACAGTATATATTATAGTAAGTAATATACCAACCAATACATATACAGGGTGTTTTAAAAGTCTTCATCCTATTTCAAGTGGCATGAAGAAAAAAATATTCAAGTTTTATTTAGGTTAGTCACAACTTACAAATGTTCAATATGACCCCCACAGGCGGCCCGACATACATCTATACGGTATTCAAATTCCTCCCAAACGTTGCTGATCATATCTTGTGTCACGGCATTCACACCCACACAGCACAAATATATCTAATGGACATACAATGGATATACTCTGTGGATATCCTAAATATCCAATGGATATCTATTAGATATCCAAATGTCCGGTTTTTGGTCATTTATGGATATCCACAAGCAATATCTAATGGATATTTTTAAACAATATTCAATGGATAAAAATAAAACTGTACACAAATGAGACAAGATGCAGTATAGAAACAAGTTTATAAAAATAACATATTAATAAAGTGAAAAAAAAAATGACAACGATGTTGACAACCCCCCGCCGGTAACATAGTACTGACTGACCGCCCCGCGCCGTAGCGCACATACTACAACGAGCACTCCCAAGTTTTTGCACAGGGAACGGGAATCGAACTGCCTACCTACGTACTTATACAACTACACGATATCGAGTGCGTTACGCTAACCAAGTCAAAACTATGTTAGATGTCGGTGTATATATAAACTCTATCGATAACGGGCAACCACCGATAGCCAAAATACTTGTAACTTTTAAGTCATAAACATTATGATTATTACTTTTTCTGATAATGATTTTCAATTTATCTTTCTGGTGTGTAATAGCTTATGCAATAAAACTTGCAAACATTCATTAATATTTACAATCTGTTAGTAAAAATCTGAGTTTCTATTAAAAATAGAAAATTGTATTATGCCACGCGGAAGGGTTAAAATTTTTAATATTTTCCTAAAATGTGTGTAGATAAATCAGTATTTTCTAACTCTCTTGAAAACCCCATTTCAATCAAAGGCTAAACGATATAAATATGGCGTTGTATGGTTATTTCGCATATCCAATGGATATCTGATGGATAATTATTGTGTTGTACAAACGACAAACAACGATACAAACATCAACGATTGCTGAGCTATATCAGTTCGTAATCGGATGAAGACTTTCAATACACTCTGTATGCATATATATATATATATATGCGTATATTATAATATAAAATATACATGTTATATACATGTAAAATACAATGTACTTATACCTATATAGGTTTTACAATTTAAACAAATTTCATGAAGACAACTAACATTTGTATATATTCGTGTTATTTATTCAAAGATAATTAATTAAAAATTTTTTTGATATACCTACATATAAGGTACATATAGCAATAATGCATTTATTTAGTCATAATTTATACTAAAATTGTCGTAGTGAAAATAATGTAAAATATATAGTAACTGCTAAGTATAAGTTAATACTATTAATATAGAATAATATATGATCTGTGAAAAATGTAATATTATTATACTGATACTAATAAATAAGGATACGCATATGTTTCGCAACTTACAATAATAAAACTTAATAGAAACCGAATTAAAAATATACCGAACGTTGTTTTTATTTATGCAAACATTTAGACCCATCTATATATTTCATATTATGTAAACATAATATATTACGTGTTAACTTTATAATATATATTAAGTATTTTTTATATTTAAATATAAAATATTCACGCGGTCATTGTAATTTACTTGCAGTTACCATGTTTACCTACATTTTACCTAAATATTATTTATTGACTAATGACTTTTCAAAGTCAAAATCTAATTTGACTGGACTATATATTATATTGAATACTTATAGTATCTATATAGATATAGGTATAGGCCGTATAATATACCTATATTAAATGTATTAAAACTCTTAAAATAAAATAATTGTTTTTTGGAATTCATATACAAAATTCATATTTTATATAAGTATTTCGTTTATGATTATTTATTATATTATCATATTATATGTTTCATTATATTTTCCAAAAATGTATAAGCTTTTGGATATATTATCCTTACCCGATAATCGATTTGGAAACGAAAAAATACATACTAGCATAAAATAATAATATTGTGTGTAAACTTATATTCATAGTACCTATATTTTAAAATAGAATGCAGATTGTGGGTGGCGTTAATGTAGAGTTACAATATATTTTATTTTAAAGAAACCGGGATAAAAATAAATTACACCATAATTTTGAGAAAAATTTCTCCCCGACTCCCCACTGCACCACTTAACAAGTTTTTCGTGTTTTAGTAGATTTTCGACGAATAGATACTCCATTGGTTCCATATAGTTGGTTCAATTATAAATGTATATTTACTGCTGCGCCCTATTTTTTTTTTTTTTTTTTGTTTTAAGTATTGACTCAAAAAATTTATAACATCACATATTTGTAAAAAACTTAGTTTGTTGATTATAGTGGAGGCTCTGTCGACTGCCGTACTTACTTATATTAAATTTAATCAGTGACTTTGTACATTCAGTACTATTTATTAACGAGAATACGTATTCTATTGCTACATTATTGAATCAGGTAAAGCAAATGAAAATTCGACGGCCATATTGATTCTATAATACGTTCTTTAAAGCTGCAGATAACCAACGATCTTGGAGTGATATTTCAGCGTTCGTCATTTTGTTCTTTAAACAATATTCAAATAGTTTAAACTATTTGAAAAAAATATTTTCGGTAATATTGATATTAGAATAGATTTGAAGTTTTAAAAGACTTTTTTCTTGCATTTTGAGTTTTTTCCAAATAGTAATTGAAAATTTTGGATTGCTATATATACATACATATACTGCAGTGCCTCAAATTATATGTACTACGATAATCATACCTATCCATATATATTATATATATGTGCTCGGGGCACAAAAATTATTTTTATATATATTTTTAATCAAGTGTGTAGTACAAAAGTAAAAAAAAATGTAGATATTTAGTTCTTGCATGCCTATGTAATTTGTTACCATACTACTTAAAAATAGATTTGTATTTCTTTCTGTCAATCGACCATTTTACAATAATAGTATATCTCATTGAAAAAATGTTAATATATTATTAAATATTGGTTGTCTGTATTCTATAATTATTGAACGTTGGTATAAGTGCTTAAAATATATGTACGTTTTGCTTATTATATAGTTAATACGTCAATAAATAATGTTTATACCTACCTAAATTATCTAGTATAAATATATAGAAAGCAATAACACTTAAGTAGGTAATGTAAGCGTGCCTTCGATAATTCAGTTTTGCAGCAGTGCTGAATCAGAAAATGAAAATTTGCCTTTTTTAATTCATCACATAAATTCGCTGTTCATGATTGATAACGTTTTTTAATTCATCATACTGCAGCGAATGGTTAAGCTGTTTCAGTGGATTTATAACCAGGGGTGTAATTTCAGTTTATTTTTCGGGTGATGTGCTGACTTTAAGGCAGGCCAATTTTAACATTTTACCGGGCCATTTTTCTTCACATTTTAATGCTATATTAAACGTAAATAAGTAAAAAAAAAAAAAAAAAAGTCTTCGACTTCTTTTTCTAACTATTACGAAAATTTTGTCGGCGCAATCATATATTCTATGGATTAGAGCATTGGCAGGCCACTTTTAAATGAATAGTAGTGCCATTGTACACCCTGCCCTCCCCCCCCCCAAATGACGCCCCTGTTTATAACACGCTTGGCATGATGTACTATTGATAGCACCTGATAAAATAATTTATATCGTTTAATTTTTGTCGATTGGCGTCATATTTGTATTTTACCAAGAAGCTATAGAAAAGAGAATTTTCAATTAGCTCCATATTTTGTATTTTAAATCACACAGAACAATAATTATTATAAAATTAAATAAAGAAAAAGAAAATCGAACAGAATAATCTTAACATATTCCTGTGAGTTGCCAGCACGGAATAGTATCGATCATAGATAATGTCTTTTTCATCTATAGTATATACATTTTTTAATTCATCACAATCATGTTCATCATTAACCTTTATCACATCAATCATTCTTACAACAAACAAAGCACATCGCCGAATTATCGAAGACACCCTAATACAACGTATCTGTAACAAAAAAATATACGAATACCTATATATAGTAAACTACACTCGTATATATATATATTATGGTATCACTACCTGTACGCGTAAACGGTATACAGATTCTAATTCAGTGGCGGATCCAAAGCTAGATTTAGCCTGAAATTTTATAATATGTTAAGATCATTCCATGTTATATTACAAAATAAATCATATAAAGTATAGTAAAATACAATATAAAAAATTGGTTGGGGGGGGGGGCAAATTCCACCTTAGCCCCATCTGGATCTACCACTGGGCTCTATACGTTTTAATATATTTATCATTCGATGGTGATTAATACCTATAATAGTATACAAATAGATTAAAATAAAGAATAATATATCAAATAGATACCAGTCTGACTGTATACTTACTTAATGTTTTAAGTGCGCGTGTGTATCAATTTTAATACACAACTAATATGTTGATTTGTGCCGCGTGTATTGATATTGATATACAAATTTTCTTATTGAAAATCGTTTATTTTAAAAAAAAACAAACATAAATAGAGCCATAGAACAAAAAACATTTGCTTATAGACAGTATGTATAATTCATATTTTTGTTTGTGGTTATGTTAAATTGACATTGATAAAAAACTGATAACAGTTAACTATTTGATATTGCCAAATTTTATCACGTAATACGTAATACGTATTTTTCGTTTTATCAAATATCAACGATATAATAGATAGATTTGATTTGGTTTTATTTACATGTAAGTAGTTCATATTTTTTATAAAAGTGTCGAAAAAAAGAATGGTTGAATGACAGTGATTTTATACAAATATATTATTATTTTACATTTTTTCAACCATTTGATATATATGTTCATTATTTTATCAAATTATAATTTTTTCAAGTTGAAAATAAACTATTTGGTTAGTGTAATATGACAATTCTGAAGGAGTTGAATATTTTTAGTGACGGTACTTTGTTCATTTGTGCCACGTGTATCAAATTATAGATACACGCATAAAAAACGCACTTGAAATGTTTTTTTTTTTTTTCAAAAAACTGTTAATGCTTATATTATTGGTGTCTTAGAATACGATAAAAAAAAATGTCCCGACCAGAACGGTCAATTTTGTCACTTTGGTCTGCCATTCAAGTAATAAGTAGGCACCTATATATATGTAGGTACCTATAGGTATACCGACTTATTAATTTTACCTATACATTAAAATAGGACATAAAAAGTAGATTTTAAAATAAAATATATATTAATTGAAAAATATGCCAATATGTATAATAATTGTTAATTAATGATAATACTTTATATTGAAAATCGCATATTATTATATTACCTATGTAATATTCACAGGCCACGTCCATAAGAAAATTAAGCGTTAATAAATAAGTACATACTACGATAATATACGGTTATTATCTAATATAAAATATTATTATTTTAAGACCATGGTCCTACGTATTGTCGTATTATCGTGGTCAATATTTTTGATATAAATTTGTTTATTTATTAGTATAAACACCGATCGGCAATTACAAATTCGTGGATGAGGTACTAAATTTAAAATAAGTGATGGACATATTATAACAAGTAATACATTTAAAAAAAAACTTATAATTAATTATATACAGTAAGAATTAGAACAAGTGTTAATGAAACAATAAAGTACTATAGTAAACAAGTTGATTCAAAATATAGTGGATTGAAACAAAAATACATTGTAAGTTGAACGTGGAGGTATGGATTAAGGTCATTTTCTAGATTCGCTGATCTGAGCACTCTGTGCAATGGGTGGTTATGGTCATAGGAAGTATAATGTGGGCCGTGGGGTAATATGAAAGAGGTTTGATTTCTAGCGTTATGAGACGGAATTTTGAATGAGACAAGGGAGAGAAGGTCGGGTGCCATCCAATAAATCATTGAGGAGAGCATAAATAAACTGAGAGTCGGACGTCGTTCCGACGGTAAGACAGAGAAGGTATATATTTAAAATACGACAAATATCAGAATATCCATGTTGTGGTGATGGTAAATTAAGCTCGAGAACGGCATATGATACGAATTTATGTTGGACACGCTCAAGTCGTACCTATATAGTTGATCATTAGCAAGGTAAGGATGTGAGACGATAGTTCCACACTCAATAATGGATCGAAAAAGCGTGAAAAATACAAAGAACGGCTGACTTGAAAAGCTTGGTATTATACGCTTGAGAAAACCTAAGACCTTTAGGACTCTACCGGACGTGCTATAACATCTATATGATGGCTAAAGGAGAGAGTGCAGGAGTAATAAATATCAAGGTCTACTAAGGGAAACTCGTTGTAACTGAACGTCATTAAGAGCGTAAGAATTGAGTAGGTACCTATAGAGTTTCTGGATCTGGAGAAATAATGCTGCATTTATTAACATTGAGAGAAAGTCCTAAGTAGAAACGTCCCACAAAATAAATTTATCGAGTTCATCTTGTAAAATGAGGTAGTCGGTTAGCATGAGTTTCGATTTTATGAAATAATTTTATACATCGTCCGCATATAGAGAAAGAATTGAGCTTTTTTTAAGGTAACTAGTAAAATATAGTAATATATAAATATTAAAAATCCAGATTTTTACAGTCTAGGTTTTTGTTTATAATTTAAAATTATAAGAGTTTTCTATGGTATTTGACTACGATCATATCGGGTGCGTTTGTCTTGGACGCTTTGTACGCTTTAAGCGTTCATGAGCTCTATCGTGGCGTTTCGTAGCCAAGCACGTGTATAAGCGTTCAGACTATAATCGTGACGTCACTGAATCTGAGCGCTATGTCATCTTTCCACGCTCACGCGAAATCGGTAGTAGGGCGTTCAGTTTATCACAGTAATCGGAAAAAAACATCGAGTAAACAAATTATATTTATTGCATTTTTCAAGCATAACGTTTTTCGTTTAACATCGTAAACAAAAATCAACTGAAAATTTTGGGGGTCTAATAATTGTTATTATAATTATATCTTATTATCAATAGGAATTATTTTTGATTACACAATTTATGCGCTCACACTCGTTCATCTTGGCATCAGAAGCGAAGCTTTTACTGAGCGCAGTGAGTGCCTATAAGTGTCCAATAGAAGAACGCACCAATTATATTATTACATTATTCACAATCTACATATCTTATATCATTCTACATACCTCTAAACTGTAAACTGTTTTATTTAATTTAAACTACCTACTAAGAAAATTGAAAATTAACTTTATCAAAATATCATATGAGAAAGATTTTTAACCGAATAATCCTACACGACTCCTATCCAAAAAGTGTAAGTACCTATACAATATACATGTATAAAAAACCATACTAATAATTATGATATGAAAATTACTAAAAAATATAGTCAATAAGTAAAGTTTTAATATTTCAACCATATATCTATTATCCATATCCGATATCCCGTTATAGTGATATAGTAAATAATTATTGTAAATTTCAAGTTTCGGGCATTAGATATATAACTTTCCAATTTTCAAAACAATTTTCAGTTGTTTTCGGTAAGTTTCCTTTACGCGTAAGAAAACTACGGGAATTAATTTTCATCAAATAACCTCATTACCCCAAGACGTTTACTCGACTCTTATCCAAAAAGTCATTCACAAAAAAAAAAAAAAAACATAATATTGTAAAATTATCGTTCCGCTTAGAACGTAAAAATGTAATAAGAGAAAGATTGAAAAATTAAAGTTATAAGTTTGAAATATAGGTTGAATTATTTTCGAGCGAAGCGAATTTAGATCCTAAAAACATTTTTGGGACATAAATTTTTATATAGTATAGGTACCTACTCACAATTTTTTTTACCAATACATCACTGGCCAGTGACCACCATACTTATACTACAGTACTTTGTTATAACTATATATATATATTTTTTTTTTTTTATCTTAGTTAATCTAAAAAATATATTATAAAGTATTTATTATATTATAATTTGAAATACTAAAATTTAAAAAAAAAAAAATATTTAATTTTAGAACCAATATAAATAATGAAAAAATAACCACCTTAATTACAAAGCAAATATTTCTGCCTTTAATTAAAAATATTAAACGGCATGATTGCCGTTAACTTATTTGCTGTTCTCGTACACGTAAAAGTCGTATAAAACGTTT
The DNA here is from genome assembly GCA_025469235.1 of Pemphigus obesinymphae. Classification (NCBI taxonomy): domain Eukaryota; kingdom Metazoa; phylum Arthropoda; class Insecta; order Hemiptera; family Aphididae; genus Pemphigus; species Pemphigus obesinymphae. Next base: position 21,049 of record JAIPRL010005979.1, on the reverse strand, counting down.
CACGTTTACGTATACATGAAACAAAATTTAAATACAAAACAAAACAAATCGCAAAATCTCTTTATTATTATTTAATTACCTATATTTTATTATTATCAAAATATGTGATAATAAATGTAAAAAAAGTATTATTATATGATATTAACCGCTCTAAATTAAAATATTAACTTTTTTTTTCTAATAATGTTTTTTGGGTACCTATATATTTAAATATACAAGTGTACAAAAAAAAAAAAAAATTAAGAGGCTAAAAATATAAAAAAAAATCCATGGGCCTAGAGGTGTTGCAGTGAAATTTAGTTCTGGGCATATGAAAGGTAATAACTTGGGCACGGACTTTATTGCCCTAAAAACTATGAAAAATGTCCCAAAAAATTGCCACAACATTAAAAATTTACTAAAAAATACCCTAAAAATATTAAAAAATGTATTTAAATTCAACAAAAAACAATTCTGAGTAGTTTTGTATAATATTATTTAAAATAACAATTATGTAAAATTATTTTCATATTAGTTTTGTCGCGTATTTTTACCGTATCGTACATAACGTTATTGAGGTTATATACGATTATATTATACCTCTATATTATCGAGAGGATATTATCGAAAAATTGAGAATTACGTAAGTCCTAAAAAAATGACTAATTTACGAAACAAGATTAATATTTTGAATTTTTTAGCATATATTTTTAAAAATTTTTATTCGACGCCAAATTGTACACCCATATTATATTTATTTATCTATACTCCAAGCATTTATTATTTATATATATATAAAAAAAAAAAATGCTCTAAGAATGTCCAAAAATATTTTAAAACCCCATTAAATCTTAAAAAAAATGCAAAATAAAAGTTTCATTTTTAAATTATCTGATGTATGAATCGAATTTTGTACTTAAGCATTGCCACGTAGACCACCCACTAAAAATGCATTTTGCATTAAAATCCGTGACTTATACAGTAATAATAGTAATAACTAATAATAATATAAGTTATAAGTATAATATGCATATTTCGTTTTATATATTTTATTTCTATAATAATTATTTGCGTTACCTGCAGTTATATAATAACCATCGAACCTATACGTAAAAGGTAATATAACGGAGTGTGAATGATATATCTAACTATATATTTATAGGTATGTAACTATATAGTCCTCATATTAAATATATTATATAATAATATCATATATAGATTAAATACATATTTAATCTGTAGGATAATATATGATATACTTTAATACCACGTGCTTAATAAATACAATTTACTTTTTTATGTACATATAGGTACCTATACTAAAATACAGAATTTCATTACGATGGAAAGAGGGAGTTATAGAAGATCTGATGCTTAATATAATATCAATGATGGCCAAACATTTTTTTATTAGGTGTGCAGTTTATAAAAAAAAAATATAATTTGGGGTGGAGAGGGTGAACCCTCTAAAACCACCCCTAGTCATGCCACTGCTGCAAGCGTATATATATTCGTACGTATATTATATGTATATCTACAGTATGTTACATCAAACCATTTTTTGTTGTTATGACTATTCACAGATGTCTTTTTTTTCACCACCTATTTTGTATTTTTGTTATAAGTATAGGTAGTATTATATACTCGTATAGTAGGTATATTGGTATTCAAAAACCTTAAAATATATTGTTCGTGTTATTAAACGAGAAATTCTTAATTTTGACCGCCTCCCGCTATATAAATAAATCCATACTAACAAATGTTTGGTAACTTAATATAATAAGAGTTTTATAAATAAATGCGTTATTATTTTTTCCTAATCATTTTCAGGATTTTTTTTTTTTTTTTTAGTAATAGGCATCAACTAGTTAATAAGTTAAAGTCAATAGTTCGTGTTAATTCGAATGTTAACTTATTAACTTAACGAGATAATTTTATTAATTGTAAAAACTAAACTTATCATATTGTATAGAAATATCTGTGAAAAAATTATTATTTGGTTAATTTTTTTTTATTGAAAGTTAAGATAATAATAGTAATAAGTTGAAAAAATGTTTTTATATTTTATAATAATATTTTCCTATATATACCTATTATGTTATATGCATTTTGATATTTAATTTTTTATATAGGTAGAGGTATACTTACTATAATAAATAAATTATACTTCCTTACATATTTATTTTATTTTAGTTCCTATAGTAAGTATAGTAGTTTACCGTATAATGTATTTATAATTTATAAACGGGCATAGATACTATATATTCGTATTATTTTCAAGTAGGTATACCTACCTACTAAAATTATATCATTTAAACTTCAAAATAATTTTATGTTGGAAATTAAGTATTTTCATAATACATAGGTAATATAGTTGTTATAAACATAAAATGGTAATAACGTTTTAACACCATAATCGCTTCGAATAAAAAATAATAATATAGAAGATTTTTTAATTCTCTGTTTCATATAGAATGTTTACTTTTTAAATAAAATAGGTAGATTATAAAGATTTATTTGAAAACTAGATTTGATAATTTATTGTTTATAAAATCGTATTTCATTGTTTTATTTTTGGCTAGATTAACTGCGTTGTATTTTGTAATTTTAAATAAAAATAATTTGCATGTAGGTACACAATTGAAAATATATATCAATAAAGACAAAAATAAATTAACTTTAACTTTTGGGATAACTGAGTTAAGTTAACCAACATCGGGTTTTAACTTTAACTATACCTACCTAGTTAAGTCATTAGTTTATTAACTTTTAACTTGTATATAACTATTAAAAAAAACTGTTCTTGTACATTTAACTGTATATCTATAGATTCTATTTACAGTTAATTGTTTCATTAACTTTGCTCATCCATGCTATATTATTACAAAAATCATATTTTTGAATTCATGAAATGTATTTGCAAAAACTCTCATCAGTCCCGTTTTGTCTGTCTATCGTCGCCATATAGCCCCATATTGAGTGGTTGACGGCCCGGGCGGCTGGTGTTATGTGACGTCACGGGGCCGGGGCATACAAAATGGCGAGGAAAGACACTCGTAAAAAATCCGCAACGGCTGCAGCAGACGCCCGCGGGTCCCTATTGTTAAGGAGGAATATACTTTTCAGACGACCATATTATTATAGTTGGTATATTTCCGTTCGCATGACAAAACCGTCCTATGCGAAAAATTAAAAAAATGAGGTTTTGATATCGCTAAGTTCAGAAAAAAAAAATGTATAATATAATATATAGGTGATATGAAGTCATGAAGATAAAGTGAGAGTTACACATTACACGCGGTGTGTACAAAATATATCAGGATGTCATCTGTCGGGGTGGCCGTGGACCACGGTGATAACTGATAATATATATATTATAGACCCGATAAAAAAAGGCCAACGAAATAATTGCTAATAATTTAAGTCTTTATAAGTATATACATAACTTAACAGGACTTTTTGACAAATGGAATAACTATTTTGTTCTGTATACGGCGTATATTATGCAGGTAAAATATTAAAAATAATATAATATTTTATATTATATAAGTTCCTGATATTGACTTATATAATAAAATAAAAATAAAAATCCGTCTTGCAGATATTGACGGGTGGAAATATGGTCCTTCGTCCTTTCGGTCCTCGGATACGATATAGTGTATTATTAATTATTATTTAAAATATTAAAGCAAAGATAAATCATTGCATTCGAAAGACGATTCTGAGCGAAGTACAGTAGGTAAGTAATATTATTAATAAATAAATAAAAATTGATAACCATGACAACTTTATTTTCTTTTTATCGTGTTTTAATGAATATTGTGAATACATAATAATAAAAAATGGTAGGTACTGAAAGAGATATATTTTTAATTTACTTTTAAAATATTTTTAATTTATTCGATTTGTGTTATAAACAAAATCGATAAATTGGTGTATATTTCGTAAATATTTATTTTGATTACCTAAGGGATACATGTTAAATATTAATATAAATTCCATACAGGATCCACAATATATTCTCTCTGATCATAAAGAGGTATCATACCTAGGTAAAATTATTTAAGGGTGTTGAAGGGTCGTACCCCGATTCGCCAAGGTTCCATTTCACCGAATTAATTTTATTAAACACAAGGACTATATACATATATATATATATATAAAAACTCATTTTATTAATAAAATGACTAAATCTTTATATGTAAAGATATGTAAATATGTGTAAATTGAATGTAGGACATTTTTCCCCTGTTAGTAGGACATCTTTCCCTCAAAAAAATCAAAGAAGTGTAGGTATATATAATTGAAAGCATATAACAAACAAATAATTGAAAAAATATTAAATAAAAACACGGGGCGTGTTGAAATACCCCATATTTTTTTATTTTCAGCCCAATAAACGGAACATTAGTTTACGTACCTACCTCCCAATATTCGATCACTGTTTTGAAATGTCTATGCATCACGGACCAAAATATAGTATGGACCGCATGGTTAAAATATACCACGTTATTTCAAACAGTCCAAATCACTATAATATATAAATAAAATGGCGGTGTAAGGGTGCACTTATATAATTATATCCATACTGCTCTGTATTATCATATGCGATGTTCCCTTACTTTGCCATTTAATTTCATATACGTTACAAAAAACGTCAAAGTGGGAGCATAGCTGCAATGACCTGGTATATTTCAACCGTGGTGAAGAAAAGGTATTGCTAAGATTGTGGGCTGTAGAGAGGGGAATGGGTCGCAAATGCTGTATTACTTCAATGTAGATGAAAACCTCGCAAACCCAGCGCTCTCAAGGGAATTAAATTATTTTTAAATTGTGCCAACGGTGTGTATATTAATTTTGTCCGTATTTATATTCATAGATAGCGTTAGTGGTGTTTCTAGAGGAATTGCTTCCCTCACCCCGTCTAATCCGAATCATTTTGGTCCCACAATAATAAGTGTTTCGATATATTCTGTGTCGGAGTCCACTGCTGGCAGTGGTCGAGTGGTCGAAACACGTGTTTCGGCGCACGAGGCCGCCACACACCCGTTTTTTTTAAGGGGTTTTATATAGGCAACTTTTTATGCAATTTTAAGAAAAATGAAAATCCGACAATTTAAAAATATTTTATTACATTTTAAAAGTAGTTAAAAATATTTCCGTGTTAATTCTGTCTTTTATTGTTGTGTAATCGCGATATTTGTTTAAAAAAAAACCACCTTTGTACTTCAAATTTTATGGCTTTCAGAATGATCATAAATCATTAATATTGGCACTAAATAAAAGAAGAGAACATTTTACAATTTCAAATTGCTTATGAAAAATACAATTTTAACATTAAACAAAAATGGCACTGTCAAAATATAGTAATTGTTGTCAACTTTTTATCGAAGAAGAAATTATTTATCTACATAGATAATATATATTATCTATGTTTATCTGTGATTATTCTAGCCGATATAATACTTGAAGTACGAAACTATGTTTTTACGGAATATTTTTCGTGGTGTGACGTCTTCTTAAGACATACGGTATACACATAATAACTTGTCTATATAATGTAAAATATTCTCTGCTCCAATTAGCCTTATAATTAAAAATAATGTATTCATTATAAGATTTAAAACTAATTATATTATAACAGTAGCGAATCTAAAAGTACATTTTTTGGGAGGAAGGGAAAGGGAGAAATCAATTTTAAAAATTAATTTAAAAAAAGGGGGGAAAAGGTGAAACCTATGGTATAAAATATAAATACATTATATGTATAAAAACCTCTCGTGACTTTTTTTGAGGGGAAATTTCCTACATCTCCCCTCTTTGGATTCGCCCCTGTATTATAATATTCATGATAAAATTATATATTGTATATTAGTCGATCCGTGGCCGAGTGGTCGAGACGCGGTTTTCGACGCACGAGGTCTCCGGTTCGATTCCCAGGTATAGCGAATGGGAGGTAGCCAACGATATTTTTCTCATCGGCTGCGTCTGGTCTCTGGTGCAAGCCGGCCATAATTACCAAATCCGTCCAATAATTTGGTAGCTATGCTTGTCGGAACTGTCAAAAACCACCTTTGACTCCCCTTAATATGTTAAGGGTCAAACCTGAGCATGTTAGTGATGTTTGGTAAATGAATTGATGTAAAACTGTTAATTATTATAATTATTTATTTTAGTCATTAGGTATACTTGATTTGAAATTTATACCTACATAATACCATACATGTATGTAATGTGCGCATTCAGTTTTATCACGCATAGTTATGTACACAGTAGTGACGCGTATGGTGGGGGGGGGGGTGTTTATAATTGTTCTGTGTTATAATACACGAACTACGTGATTCAAATTTGGTTAGGAAAAAGCCATTTATAGTTGGATTTGGGCAATTCAAGTAAGAATTCCGTCATGACTTGCCTATATTGGTACATAATATTATAATTGTTTTCATTTAATTGTTACATAATGATATAGGGCATAGGTACACTATAATATATTATTATATTATAATTTATAGGTACTGATACAGGGGCTGATGATGTTTTTTTTTGCTTTTTTGAAATGTTTGGCAATTATAGCTCGTAAATATCGCCTCTCCCGTTCAGCCTCTGAATACCTATTCTATATAACGTGTTTGTGGCGTGCCAATATAAAAACAAAATGAAAATTTACCTTTCATTATATATAGGAATGCACTATAATATACACATTGTGCGATCTTGCATGTCTTTTTTTCATAAATAGTATTATATAATTTTCATAGAGTTATTTAGTATAACTTAAAAACACAATTGTCTCGTGGAATGGTGAAACAACATACACACTATAATATTATATATAATAATACAATTATTACGTATTACGCGTAGGTTTGTTAACTATATATAGCGAATACTATCGGGGTGTAGTAATTTTATTATAAAACGTTAATTGAAATAAAATTGACGATCAATTGTTTTATAATAACACAATAGAAAACTATCGTGCTGATAGTAATACGAAAAGTGAAGTGTTCAAAGCGTATTATGAAATTGGTGTTACACCTATTCATCAAATTAGCAAAGTGAAGAATTAACGAGAACAACTTAAAGTTCAACAGGATACCACACCGCAATTATTTTCAGTAGTGAAAATATGTCCACAAAAACAAACGGGCGAATTACCTCTTGAAAAGATTTTAGAGTTAAAACGCCTATTTATAATATTAATAATTATTAAATTGTCATTTTTCTTCAAAATTTCCTATACAAAACCCCTTTAAAAATTGTCAATGGAAGGTGTGACGTCTTTTTAATATGTACTTAATATTATATAATAGGTACCTATATTATTACTTATTAGTTTTATTATGATATAGGGACATATATAATTTATTAGCGGCCGTAGACATTTTCTTCCAAAATTCGGATTTAATTTTCCTCCACTTTCATTTTCTTCCAAAAAAAGTCTATTTCGTTTTCCTCCTCTGACCATAAAAAAATAAACGTTACCGATACCGAATAAACCAAGACGGGTCACTCATTCGGTTTATTCACTTGGACAATTTAAATCGAAAATGTTCCCTCGATTTGATGTAAAACATCACGTCGATTGAGTAATATTGCATTATAAAATATGCGTTTTAGATGTACTTTTTTTCGGTTGCATTCATTGGCGCTCAAACTATACTCCAAGTGCTACACACATCAGTTATGGGTGGGTGGTACCGGTAATATCTATCTATATGTTACAGCTAATGTTAACATTTGGATAATGTTGACATTAACCGGATAATGTAATATTAGCTAAATGTTAACATTAGCCGCCGTGCATATTTTTAAAATCTTGGATAATGTTAACATCAAGTTTTTTTTATAATCCAAATTGTTTATTTAACCTGTTACTTACTCGATGTGGTGTTTCACAGCAAATCGGGGGATATTTTTGATTGAAATGAAGCGAGCGTGGCCTGTCCTCTCACCTATGAAATTTAAAGCGTATGAAATTTAAAAAAATTAACGTTATCCACGATTTACCGGTTAATGTTAACATCAACCGGATTATATTAAAGTTATGTAGTTATAATAACATTAGCCAAAATGCATGGCTAACGTTAACATTATTCGGCTAATGTCAACATTATCCAAATGTTTACATTAGCCGTAACATGTATACCACCATCCGTCTTTACAAATAGATTATAAACATTTTTAAGTTATACTTTTATATTAGAAATCTTGGTGTTCTGGAAAAATGAAAAATGTGTGAAAGAATCACATTAATGAGATTAATGAAATCAATGAGATTTCACTAAAATCACTACAAAAACGACTTCGAAATCTCACAGTTAAAATAAGTCCCAAGATTTACATATTTTTTTTTAAATTTGTATACCTAGGTACTTAATACCATTGATAAATACATAAACTTGTAACATAGGTACCTACTTATATTTTTTATAAAATGGCATTAATATATAATGTTCCAAGACGCAGAAGAGTCTACCAGCAATAATTAAGTAGGTACCTACTTAAAAAGTAATATGCTAATTTTATATAATATGGACTATGAAATATCCAAATATCTACGTACTAAATTTTTTTTTGGTAATTAATTAATAAATCGGCCATAACATTTTTTTGAACATCATTTACGTAAGCTCGTTTAGACATTTACATTTACATTTATGCGTCGTCTAGGTATGAAAAGTGTTAAAAATATATGGAAACGTTATACAAATACATTTTGAAAAAGTTTTAAAAGAAAAAAATAGACAACTATTAACCAATTTCCTTTTGTGATAACAATCCATATTAATAGCCAATGTTGATAATGGAAATATTTAGCTATACATAGGGATATAGGCGAGATTGAACGAATTTCATGAAATGTAAATAAATAAGATTATTGAATTTGTGACACCAAAATTGATTTCCACCATTATCACTCAGAAATTAATATAATTAAATTAATGAGATGTAATTGTTGAGACTGTTTCACTTTTTCAGAACAACCTCCCTGCAGTACCTATTTAAGGCTTTTTAGGCTTAAGCTATAAATTCTAAATAAATCAAAATAGGTCATTGAAAGTTAGAGTAGGTATTATAATTGTTGATATTCTATATTTCTATGTTTAATTGAAAGATAGTTTAGTAGTTATATTTTATTTTACTATAAAAATATAAATATGAATGAATTAAGGTCCAGGGCAACAATGAGGTATGTCCTGCAGTGTCCACTTTTAAAAATGTTCAGTAGTAAAAAGAACAGTCTTAAGAACGATAATTAATGATCAATTTTATTTTTACAATGAAGACATGGAAGCTACCACTTTATATATATATTATATATATACTTTATATTGATATATTGTACTAAAATAACATATAGGTATATATTAACTTTACAAAAAATTACAACTACTAAAAAATAAAATAATAACTATGGACTTACCATGTTCTTGTCCGGAAATCCAGAAATATAATATACAAATAATATATAATAATAAAATAGTTGTACACAAATCATTCAAAATTATTTGATTCGTAGTAATTTTTAATATATTAAAAAAATAGTGATTACCTTTTACAATGATGGTGTTACAATAATTTGTTTTTTATTTTTATTTTTTTACGTGTACACTTTTTCGGGTGTAAAAAGGGTCGAGTAGGAGTTTTGATGAAAAATTAATTCTAGTTGACATTTTGAAGAGGTATTTTTTTGATTTTTCTAGTAGGTTTTTAAATCGTAAAGGAAAACTACTGAAAATGACCAAACCGTTATAAATTGAAAAATAATGAAGTCAGAGACTTGAAATGCATATAAAATATAGTTAATATTTAATAATTTTTAATACCAATTTTAAAATAAAACATAGGTAATATGATAAAATAATATTGAACAGTCTATTTTGTTGTTCCCGTCGGCAATAAAACCGTTTTTGAAAAAAGTGGACAAACCACATTGTTGCACTGGACCCTTAACATATTAAATAATATAATAAAGGGTATGACACATTTTATATTAAAGAGTAAATTATAATGTGTAGGTATATAACCTATAAATATTAATAAATGAATGAATGTAATATTATAGGTAGCCGGTAGGTAAATATATTACCTATACATTTAATTTTCAAAAATATAAATTGAACAATGTAGTAGTGTGATACCTACAATAATGTGCGATTTTTATATTATCATGGATATTATTGGGGGGGGGGGGGGTAATCACAGAGATAACCTCAAAAAAAGTATGTGGGCAACACATCTGTATTTCCATCATTTTAATAACCCCCGCAAATTAAAAAATGTAACGGCTGCCAAGGGCGCAGATGAACTGGACGGGTTATATCCTAAAACGAAACAATATATATATATATATATATATACGACTATCGATAATTTTATTTTGCTAATTTTTATTGCGTTATTGAATTAATGTCGATAAAATAAAGTGAAATTATTAAATTTATACTAAACATTATTAAAGTTTTTTTGATTAATTTCGAGTGGTCGGAAACGCTGTTTTAAAATTGCATGCCATTATGTACACAGGCCTAACATACATATACGTATATAGAAATAATTACGTGAACCTGCCGCCTCCGACAGTTAACGAGTGTCCCTGAAGTCAGTCCGTCGCCGCCCCCAAAGGAAAACCAAAAATGTCATGCCAATGCGCCGGAACACTCACGAAATAGTTCCAGTGTGCGCACCAATATATGCAGCTATATAGTGTACAGGTATATTATAAATATTATAGTTATTTTTATAATACATGCCTATATGGCTATATACTATAATTAATAATTGTCATCATTGTAAAACCAAGATGTTCTTATAAATTATTTCGCTATTGCGTGAAAATTCGAGGCCAGGGGATGGGGGGTTGAGAGGGTGTAAATGAAAATATTATTTATACCGCGTGTTTCCGAAACGAATACACGAAATGCATACACACATACTCAGTGGAGTGACCCAAAGACGAAAGTTTTGAAAAATAATTTTATATATATAGGTACACTGAACCAAATATCATTGGTAGAATTAACAATATGCAATGATCAAATTTTAACAGACGAATATTTGTTGAAATAATACAATTTTCATTATTTTAACGTATATACTGTTAAATTAATAAAAAAATGTGTTTACAATAACAAATTCATTTTGTAAATTTCACAGAATATAATAGGTATAAGTTATAATTTAATAAAAATAATTTGTAATATTTATACAGATTTTATTATTATAATAAAATATGTTATTAAATTGGAAAATATTCCGTTTAAATTGACTATTTTGACGTTTGTTCTACGAAGATGAAAGAAAGAAATGAACACAAAATATTTATAATATGAATTAACAAAATATTTGTTAATTCAAATACATTTGTATTTAATTGGACAATTTTACTCAAGACATTGATAAAAGATATTGTTAAATCAATAATACGTTTTGTTATTTTACTGTTAATTTAACAAATATTTTTTTTCTAAATCAACAAACATTTTATTGGACGTATATTAACAACCATATTATTGAATTAATCTACATTTTTATTGAAATCACAGATATATTTGGTTCAGTGTACCTTTAAAACCTAAATTTTAGGATTTGTACTCATTGTATTTCGATGTAAATGTAAAAATAAATACACAGCAATATTTCCTGTAAAATTCGCATACGAATCTGACGTATCACCGTCATTTTCGCCCATTTTGAACGTTTTGACGCTCAATGTCACCACGATGAAAAAAGTCAAGTGACGTATAAATTCATATGAGAAATTTTCACGAAATATTATGGAGTTATATTAACTATCATGAAATATTTATACATGTATTGCAATATTCTAAGAATAAATATGTAAAGTGGCCCCTACACGATCAATATTCATATAAATAATATAATTGACGGAACCTTATTGAAGCTAATATTCCAAGTAACATGAAAATATTTATTAAATATTTAATAAAAATTCAAATTCCAAAATTCAATGTTTTATAAATATTTATTTTTCATTTAATTTTAATTTTATATTCATTGGTTTTCATTGAATGAACCAAATTTAAATATTAATAAATATTAGAAAATAAATGTTAAAAACAGACAAATTTCGTGCGAAAAATTCCGATTCGACCTGACTTGAACCCGGGACTATCTATTTATCTATCTATTATCTATCTACCTATCGGGGATTACTTTACAGTCGAAACTCCAGGTATATAAATACAGTATACATCGTAAATAATATATTATAGGCGGCCGTAGAATATAATATGATCGATCTAAACGAGAAAAAGATCCAATATGGAGTTAACGACGTAGGGGAACATTCCTGAATATTCCTTTAAAGACATAGATTACCACTAAGAAATGATTTTTTTGAAATTGGACCTTTAAGGGGGGAGGGGTGGTGAATTATTATTCAATGCCTAGCACAAACTACAATCAATTATTCAACGATCAGCCCAAACTACTTATTCAATAAAGTTGACATTTGCAGAAAATATTCCTTTAATGACATAGATACACGTACAGAAAGGATTTCTTGAAATTTGACCTTTAAATGGGGAAAAGGGAGGGGTGGTCAATTATTATTCAATGCCTAGCCCAAACTACTTTTCATAGAAAGTTGACATTTTCAGAAAATATTCCTTTAATTACATAGATACACTTACAGAAAGGATTTTTTTAAAATTTGACCTTTAAGGGTGGAAGGGAAGGGGTGGTAAATTATTATTCAACGCTTAGCACAAACTACTGGTCGTAAAGAATATTAATTAAATTGTAAAACTGTTAATAGACGAACTGCAAAGCCCAGTAATTCATTTCGTACCTATATATAGGTATAAGTATATAACTACAAATATAATATAATATAGCCTATAGGTATCTGGTATAGTTACTATAGGTAAATATTTAATATATAAATACTAACATAATATTTAACTTAGAATATAGATATATTATATGTATAATATTAAATAATAAATGTTTATTAATTATTAATAATTATTGATTTTAATTAAAATATTTGTTTCTTAATAGTTATAAACATTGAATAATGATATTGTATATACATTAAATATTTATATTTGAATATTAGTTAAATAATTACTCAATATTTAATTTTAAATCAAAAATCAATATTTATTAATATATTATACATTGAGAATTATTACTTTGGTTGATCGTTTATAGGAAGATATTGATATTGATATTGATATTGTCAATCATTGAGGGAGATTGATGAACATTTTTATTGACTCGTATTGACGGGCACGATTGACAGAGCATATATTGAACGTCTATAGAAGCGTTTATTGTCAATATTTCCATACTTTTCGTTACATATAGTCAGACAGCACGGCAGAGTATCGTTATCGCATGTTACGTTAGATTATAAATACAAAAAAAAAAACACGACACGAGCACTTCGAAATCCAGGACCAAATGAGTATTGATGATGGTTGTGTTTGACGAGCAAATTAAAGTACGTTGACGCGCGTGCCAATATATAAATTGTAACAATAATATTGACAATTATTATTGTTGATCGTGTAGGGGCCACTTTAAAATCCGACTTTTTTTTTTCATTTAAAACCCGCGTTAATTAATTAGGTATGTTAGACGTCAATAAAAATAAATTATACCACAATATTTTCTGTAAATTTCTCATACGAATCGATATGTCACATAATTTTTTTCATCATGGCGACATCAGGCGACTGCACCATGACTGAGCGTCAAAACGTTATAAATGAACGAAAATTAGGAAAAATTATGCGACATATCGATTCGTTATAAATAAAAAATAAAAAATGTGTAAGTATAATAGCGTATATTTAAATGAATGCGACTATAAGGTGTATAAGGTGTATATATAAATTTATGGTTTGATTTTATTTTTACTTTATGAACGTGGAAAATCATTATGTATGGAATCAATTTGTATTTAATATTTCACTATTATACTTAATATCTCTGTCGGACGAGTTTGAATTTAAATGTCGTTTTAGAAAAAGCTATCAGCTAGTATCAAAATATAATTTATGGAGAAATTTTCAAATATAAACTCTTTTGGTATACGCATGCTCGCGGTATGTACCCATTACTTGCTTTTTTTTTTAATGATAATTCGTATTTTTGACACTGGATTTGAATAAATCAATGCTATTTAAAATATTTTTACCCAATAAACTATTTTCTAAATCCATAATTTATCGAACTACAGTTATTTCAAATTTGAGAAATAAATGATTTTTTTTTACGATTTTTCAAAAAATTTAAAACGCTTAATATTAAGAAATGTATTTATGGATGTATAGGTTATGTGAATTATCTTTTTTATAATAAAAAAAAGACAAAATTCACAGATGTTGAGATAGTCCTACACGACAAAATAATATTAAAAAGGGGTAGTTTACGTGCACATATATATGTAATCTGCTCATTACATATATAATACCTACCTCAAATAAAATAATGACTTATAACGAACGGTTCAAACTTTTTGAAAATTCGGAAAAAAAAACCACTTCCAAATTCGAAATAATTGTGACTATAGGTAAATTTTGGATTTAGAAAAGTTTATCGGATAAAAATGTATTGAAAAAATTTGGCTTATTATCCGAATCCAGAGTCAAAAATATGAGTTGTCATTTAAACATAGCAAGTTGTAATGCGTACGCGCTCTCACCAAAAGAGTTAAAATGTGAACATTCCCCAAAAAAACGATATTTTGATACTTACCTGTATATATCTTATTTAACGCGCGCAGGATGGTTATCAAATACATACATAGATTGCGTTCGATATTTTAAACATCAATGCGGACGCGTATTTTTATTATAATAATTATGTCCTTGTGGTCTGTGATTGGATTCGTGGTTAATATAGCATCACACCGACCGAATATATAACAGGTATAGTGTAGTTATGTGACTGAAACATGACGGTATTGATTTAAAATTAATCGTGTATATAATATACTCGTGTATCCAGTGACATTATGTCCTACAGGCTACAACAGCTGAAACCATTGGTATTATGAATACCTACTGCATACATATATTATATAATGTTATAAAATAAATATTAAATTTGTAATCAAATGGAAAATATTATGTTTCTATATATAGTACATATATATATTATATACATATTATACATGTATATATACCTACGAGTATGTTAATTAATTGGAAAGTCGCAGTAGCCCTAATTCTTGATAATAGTGCGGTAATTTAACTGAATTTTAAAAAAATAAAAAATGTCCTCTGTTTTGGCATAATTTTCAAAAAAATCGTCAAATTTTTCTTTTTATATAATTTTTCAAAAAACTGAAAAAATCAAAAAAATTTTTTTGACGATTTTTGAAATATTTATTTTTGTAAATTATGCAAAAACAGAAGCATATATTTTACTTAAAAAAAATGCAGTTAAATATTTTCACTATATATATAGAGCCTAGGGCTATACCGACTTTCCAATTAATTTATATACATACTGCAGTATAGAACGTCGCTTATATAGGTATAGCCATATTATAGGTATGGTCATAATGTATCTACGGACTACGTATAGGCAGTAACGGTTTTTGGGTACCCTCTCCCCCCCACAAAAAAAAACCCCTTTATAAACATTATAAAAAGTATAATATATACTTATATAATATATACCTGTACGTAATTTAACCCGCAAACGCTTTTTATAATGAAGTATATTATGCGCATGTATCTGCAGAGGGGAAGGATCCACGGGAGGATGGGGGAAATTCACCCCTTGTAAAAAATCACTAGAAGTTTTTATATAATGTATATTTATACCATAGGTTTCACATTTTTTAGATTCTGAGCGTGACTATAGGTATGTTTTGTATGTTTATTTTTTTGTCTCTGTCAACAAATTTTCGACCAGAAGGAGCCACGAGGAGGATCTTTGGCGTTATAGTATGATATTGATAGGAAATCAGCTGTACCTATAGATGGTACCCTATACATAGCATTTTTCGAATTTTCCAGTACATTCCTTAAAGAAAAACTTTCTCTTATATGGTGTATGTATAGTCATACGTACTGTATATAATACATATAACTACTACACCTATACAAACTACCTATACCCAGTGGTTGAATTGGAAAAAAAAATAAGGACGGACTCTGAGCTTAATTCAAAAATCAGCGTTCCGGGACATATTAGAGAAAAAGGTAAGCCGTGGAGGACTTCGTCCCTCACACCCCCTATCCAAAGTTTCTTAACCAGGGGACATTTTAAAAAACATTTTAGATTATTATAGACATGAATGAGTAGAAAAATCCAACATTTTTTTTACATCATTGTTAGGTTACATATTTTCAAGATGGCATAGTTTAAGCATTTCTCTTTCAAAAAAATTTAACACTTTTCCTTCTAAATGAATAATCGAGGAAGTTGTAGATGCAGACCGAAATGAAGTTTATCGGTGTTGCATTGATTTCGTCATCCTTTTAGGCTTTAGCCATTCACGGATAATGAAGATTATTTATTAGTTATTACCTATTATATGATACCAATATGATTTAATAAGATCAACTATTAAACATTTTATATCATGTTTTTTTTATCTAAAACCAATTATGTGATAAGGACAAAAAACATTCATTTTCGTAATTTCAAGATTTTTCCAAAAATAAATTATAATTTTTAAAAATTTTAAATAAAAATTAAAATAAACATTGCGTTCCTTGCGTTCCTTGATAAATAAATTAAGGGGTACGCTGTTCAACATGAAAAAAATGAAGAGTAGCTCCGTCCCCCTGCCTCCCTCCCCAAATCCACCACTGATTATATATACCATCACCCACAGAGATAAAATAATGTCAAGTGTCCACAATGATGTACTCTGTATACGTGCAGTCGGTGTACACAGAACATAATATTATATTAGGTACCAATTATATAAACAAAAGAGTTTTTTTTTCTTTTATAAATTACGCGTGTATAAGGGGAAAAATTACAATTTTTTATTTTATTTTTTTTATTTATCATTTTGATTTCTACGTTCTGATTTTTCTGTAACATTCATATTATCGGGTTCCTACGATATCTCCGATCGAAACGTTGGTAATATATGTACGGTTCAGTATAAAATATAACATAATAATATGGTACTCAAACGAGTCAAACGTGTTAAGAGCATGTCGCACACCCCATTTTTAACGGGTTCTGTACAGGCAATTTTTCAGAATATTTTAAGAAAAATTCAACAATCAACGAATATTTCAATATAATTTAAAAGTAATTAAAAAATAGCCCCGTGTGTGTACTATTTTTTTTATTGTGGTGTATTATCGCGATAATTGTTAAAAAAAATACATTTACGCAAAACATATTAAATGGCTTTTTAAAATGATTTTATGGTTATAGCACCTATTATAAAATTTGTAGATGACAACATTTCAGAGATAACAGCTCGTTACGGGGTTCTACAGTTTTCTAAATAGATACCTACTAAATTCGTTATCAAAGATACAAAATACAATTTTCCCCCCATTTTTAAGACACTGTAATTTTTTTTAAAATATATTATTTGAAAAATCGCCGACGAGGTTATCTCCAAAATGTTGTTTTCTATCAATTTTATAATAAGTGCCTTAACTCTAAAATTATTTTAAAATGCCATTTCATTTGTTTTGCGTAAACATGTTTTTACCGTTGAAAATCTTCAGTGTGACATCCTCTTAACGATATCGTATAAAAAGAGTTCCGGAACAGTATCGTCTTAAAGCATGGGTCACTAAATTCTAAGGGCTCCCAATTTATTTACAAAATACCATTTATTGATATTGTTGTTTACACAGATATTTAAAAAAAATAAATAAATTTCGAATAAATAAATTCTAATATCAAAATTAGCTTCGTATAAAAATCATGATTGGGAATTATATAAAACTGCTAAATATTTTACCCAATATGTGTAATATATGTGAGTGAGTATTGCGAGTGTAATTTATAAATATCTTATAAGTTGTGGCGGCACCCATATTGTTGGAAAATACATCGTTGCCGTGACGAGCAACACGGGCCATAGCTATATACCTACGTGTACTAGCACTTGAATGTTTTACTATAATTTTAAAAACCTATAGACAAAAGAAATAGAAGTTTATTGTAAAACATTTGCCGAATTTTATCATGTAGATATTAATAAAAACGAATTAATTTTTGAATGTATACATTTGAAAGCATATTTATCGAAACTCGAAGTTTCTGAATTAAGTATTTGTATTATATATAAATCTTTAAAATCAGATCAATTAGAAGAAACATTTCCGAACATTATAATATCTTTCAAATTATTATTTCATTATCAATGATGATAACCAACTGCAGTGGAGAACGTTCATTTTCCAAGTTAAAGTTAATAAAAGAACAGCTTAGAAGTACCTAGGTACTATATGAACCAGGAACGGTTAAGCTACTTGTCTTTAATGACCATCGAACATGAACTATTATTAAGTTTAGATTATGAAAATATTAATGAAGACTTTGCAAACGAAAAAGCGGGAAAAAAACCATTAAATAGTATATAAAGATTAAGGTGTTGAAAAATTAAAAATTTATATCAAAATATATATTTTTTTTAAGTTATTTTATTTTTTGATTTATGTATTACACTTAATTATTACCTATTTAATTACTCAAAGTATTAATTTATAAATAAATTATAAATACTCTCATTTTAATTAATAGGAAAGTACTTCTTATGATCATACATTATGTAATTATCATAATTAACAATAAAGTGACATATATTTTAATAAAAGTGGATACTTTAGTTTTTGTTAATACAGTATAATTTTTAATAGCTAATGTAGTATATTATGTGTTGTGTTGATATATATATTATATAATATATCATAATTTAAGTAATTAAAGGACCCCAAATATTTTAGGCTTTGGAGTCTCACATAACCTTTAGACGGCTCTGTTCCGAAGTTCTCTACTTGATTTAAATTAGGTAGGTACCTTCGTATAAATTAATTTTTGGTATTTATACATATCTATATAGGTAGGTACATTTTACACGTTGAAAATGCTTTTGTTAAATTTAGCATTTTAAATCCGTATTTAAGTACTTCAATGAAAAAATTTATAAAATGTAAACATAATTATCACTATATGTATTAAAATACAAATATCTATACGATTATATATACCTAAAAAAAGGGTTTCAAAAACTTTTAAATAGGTAGGTATTATTATAATTATTTTTAATCGCGTTATGGTCTACCCAGACCGGAACATTTAGGTTTATGCGTTATTTATGTAGATGACTTTATTAGACTTAATATTAGGTTTCTCACAATAAAAACCATAGGTATTCAATTAGATTTCTGATTATATCATGAATTCTCAAACTGGAGAGGGGGGGTGTTCCTCTAATGATGAGTAACATTTCAGGAAAGGCGTGAACAATTAGAAAAAAAAAAAAAATTAAAAAATTAATTAAATAACATTTAAAACAAAACAACACGAAAGTTTCATTTCATATGTTACATATTCAGTGCCGTATTCAGGAGGCCAGTAAAAAAAAACAAAATTGTGCACTTCGCTTGTCGGATAGGACTACTGCAGTAGTGGATATATTCAATTTGAAAGCAATGATAAATCATTTCATTCGTTAAAACGATTCGATGTTTAACATTACATTATAAGAACAAACGAAGGAATAAATATGATTAAAAAATAGGTCTCTGAAAAGCTTTGAGCGTTTTAACAGGTATTCTGAATCAAGTGTATCCCAGCCTTGTTTAATTTAGGAAGACACTAGATTTCTAATGCTTTTGTAACATATTCTGTTTGTACTGTTTACACTGGATTGTGAATTACTGTTTGGCGGTGTTCTTTATTTTTTCATATTTCTACATATACGGTTATTTTGATGGGTTTTAATCCAAAGGTCCTCCTCGTAGTTTATATTGCATTTATTTTACTAGCATCGAGTATGGTTTCTTGAAATACCGGGCCCTATCGTATCGTTTTTTACTGAGATTTAAAATTTTTTCTTTTATAGTGGGTACTAGATTTTTGACTTTTGTATCGTTTGTTACTGGCAATCTAAATCACTTTTTTAGTATTGGGCCCTAATATCGTTTACGAGCATAATCTAAATGTTTAACTCTTTCTTTTAAGTATATATTCATCATTGATACACACAATTTTCATTGCAGCACGTTTTGATTTTCTTCCCATTGTATATTTCTTGACTTGCTTTAAGCTATACTCACCGTAGTAACAGTACTCATCAACTAGATGAAAAAGGATTACAATGACGTCGTACACGTGCTAGAGCATGTTGATACTCGTCAGGACACAAACTTATTTTCACGATAAAAAAAAAAAAAAACATTTTAAATAATACAGATATCATTACATCGATAAAATTAGTACAAGAAAGTAATTCTTTTTTATTACAAAACAATCTTATTATATAATATATAAACCAAAAAATAGGTAATCATGACAGTTTTATTGGTTATTTGTTATTGCCCCTTTACATTTAAGGAAGCTGTTTGCCTTGCGGCCCTGTTACGCTAAATAATATTTTTTACTTAATATGGGAAATAGGTAACCTTCATTTAATTATAAAACAATTTTTTTGTTACTAATAATTCCATGTATTGTTGGTACAGATATTGAATATAGAGTATAATTATAAGAGAAAAAATCACAGTAACACAGAAATATAAATAAATAAAACAATAATAATGGTACTAGCCCTTTTGGCTCAACAATATAAAATATATAAAAATAGGTAGGTACTCACACAATAATTTCCACGCGCAGACTGGCCAGCCGCTATACCTAACCTATATAAATAAAATCCACACACATACAAATCTATTATACACAATATGATTAATACCGCAGATACTCGATTGCGAGACAGAATATAATATTAAAATATATAAAAAAATATTAAATACAATTCAACGGACGAAAACGACACCGTCGTAGTTGAACAACTCCCCGTCGGTATACGCGAATGTCGAACAATATAAACGTTTCCACAATGGTGAATATCGAACATAAAATTCGTAAT
>JAIPRL010005978.1:0-26212 GCA_025469235.1 Pemphigus obesinymphae | reverse complement strand
GAATAATTATAATTTCTAATAATTTATATTAATAAATATTTGATTATTATTATAAAGTCTAGTTTGGTAGGTTCATTCATTTATTTTGATAATTTTAAATAGTAACTGTTTAAATATTTTATTCAATAACATATACCGGTCGGGCGCCAATTGTAGTGAGACGGTTAAAAGTCGGTAGGTACGATATACAAATCGTAAAGATTGTTAATTGAGTTATTTAAGAGATTTAAATTGTAAATGTATAAATAACGAGTGTATTAATAATAATATATAAACACGTAATTATGTAAGTCTCAGGTCACCGGCTACTTATGGGGTGATTCCAGGTGCTGTGGTAATATAAATGCACGAGTGTCGCATACGTATTGTATTGTTATGGCGATGAGATAATGTATGTACGTACTAGCTACCTATTGACTTTTTCCACGTTTCATACTATACTTATAAACTAATTATGATTATACATATGAGGGTACTTACCGTTCTGCTGCTTGTAGGTGGTTTCTCGGAGTTGTTGTCAGCCTTTGAATACGGGGTCGTGTCTTCGATAATTGTTATTATTAAACTTTGTTACAATATTTTACCCATTTAGGAGATATTCGGTATAGGTGGAATTAATACACGAATATTTTTAATCTTGTATAGAGCAATTATTAGACGTATAGAAAATAGCACAGCTATGGATAACTTTATGAATTAATGAAGGGTTTTTTTTCTATATAAAGGATTATTATGAATAAAATACTTTAAATGGAAAATTTATTACTATGTGTAGATGCGTGTGTATATATATGTGCTTATAGTTATTAACCCTTTTGTTGGTTTAGTCTTACTATTCTCGATACAACAATGGCGAAGATATTTATGTAAATGTTTATTGGCGTGTGTAATTATAATCACGGCTTAGGACTTTCCTATCGAATCGTTATCTTAGAGCACGTTCCCGTGATGAGAAAAACATTTGCGATAGTTAAGTCCAATTATAAAGTTGATGATCGACTAGTGGGCAATACAATATGTTTGGTTTCTGTCCACTACCAATAGGTGTAAACTGAATGTACAATATGCACTCCTATGCGACGATAAATGATTGGGCGGTAATTTAATTCATGCGACATATAATTGGAGGACCGGTAGTTGCTTTGTAAAATGTTTGAATTATTGCCAAGTGTTATCGTTACCTAATAGTGAAACTTTGTATGAAAGCGAGAGTTCGATTTTATCCTTAAAATCACTATAGTATAGATTATCTATGGAAGCGTTATCTTAAAGCACGTTTCCGTGTTGAGAAAAACGTTTACAATAGGTAACTTATAATATAAGGTTTATTGTCAATGAATAGAAGGTATAATATGTCTTACTTCTGTCCACTACCAATTGGTGTAAACTGAAGATTTACCGCATATATACTATTCTATTCTTCGGCAGATAATCGACTACGTTGTTTATCAAATAATAAATTTAATATGAAAATAAATGGAGTTATACTATTTATACACAATACACAAAATCTACTACCTGATCTCGGGCTGAAGATTATTCACAGATGTGGATAATCAGACTGTCTTGGGTTGATGGTTAAAAGATTGATATATATAAAAAGTGCGAATTTGATAGATAGATGAATTTATATTCTGGAGATTATATTAGGATACGTTATATAAAGATTGAAGGAAGAAAACAATAATAATGAAAACTGAAAAAAAGAACTGAACTGTGTCGCTGAGACGTTCATTAAGCCCTTATAAAGGAATAAAATTCCCGAGAATCTTATCCCCACCATATTGATTTTAAGACTGATCATTGGTCGAATTTAGCCATTCATTGGTCCAAAATAGTTGTGTCGTAAGTTTTTGATCATTTTAGCTGTCCCTTTGCGTTTAATTATTATTTATGCACGTGTTATTGGTCTTATAGCCAACCCTAGCCGTGGCTGCTTTGTTTTTGTAAGGATAGGTATGTATTCACCATACACACACATATACATATATTTATACGTACACACATATATTTATTTATATTTAATTTGGATATTATAGTTATTACCTTAGCCATGCCTTTCCTGTCTATTTGTATATTTTATTAATACGTATATTAAAGGTACATTATAATATTTATATACACACATGTTATCAATATATTTCACATTTATATGGGCCATATTTTTTTAACATGACGCTGGTTTGTTCTATCCATACTATTTATTATTTACAATACAAATAATAGTAACAAACTTATTTTGGTACTTTTACCTAATTTTTTTTATAAAATTCTTTATTTGACAATTTATTATATTACAAAATAATGTCCATTTAACGGGGATTTCGAACCATTTTATCCAATATTTCTTCTATATTCACATGAATATTGTGATGGATGTTTAGCATTACCAAACCATTTATAGATAAGGTATACAAAATGAACATATAGGAACGTTTATCTACATTTACAATCACAAAAAATATAATACACGATTTATTACTGGTAACACACTGATTACGAATAAATTTACGGTTCAAGTCAAAAAAAAATTGATATTGATTTTAAAAAAAAAAGGCTCTAGGGAGTGATTTATCACCAAGATCATCCCCCGTAAATACGTCACTGAGTCGATCCATAAAAAGTTAAAATTTTTAATTCTTTATCAAAAATATAGTATAACACAAAAAAAAAAAGGCATTATCAAAATTTAGTAAATGTCGTCAGCATTTTATTGATTTAAAAAATATTTATCTGTGATTAATCTAGTCAATACATATAGGTAATACATGAAGTACGAAAATATTATGGTTTTAGTATTTTACAAACTATTTTTCGAGGTGTGACGTCCTCTTAATAATTAAATATTTAATAATAAACGTTTTATAAACATTAAATTAATGTAAAATAATGAATGTTTAAAATTTAATGTAGCATAACCTTTCGTTGAATATTTAGGGGGGTAAACTATTAATACGAAAATTGTACACCGGACTTCCTTGTACTTCCAAGTACTTTCTTCACTTTCCGTGTACTTCCGCGGACTTCCTAAAATGTGTACACCTACTTCCGCTAATGGTTTACCCACCTGAATATTTTAATATTAAATGCTCAAAAATTAATGTTCAATATAATCTTTAAAAACATTGTTTAATTGAACATTTTGCTCATATTTCAATGTTTAGTACCTATTATAGGATAAATTTCAAGGGGAGGGCATACTTAAATAAATTATAATATTTTTATGTTATAAACGACCAGTTTTAGCAATAATTTATTATAAAGATATTCTCCAAAAGTACATGTCCCTCCCCTGATCCCCCATGGACTCCCAAAAATATGGGATTTAAGGTAGAGGGGAGAGGGCAGCTATAACCATGAAAAGAAAGGTCCACATATTGACTGCCTGCAATAAAGATCTTATGGAATTGAGGGTATATATAGATGCTCATGGAATAGTATATAATAATATAAAGGTATAGCATAAAAACGGTAGACAACCGAAAAGTCCTAGGTAAAAAAGTCCTTTTCGGACTTTTCTTCCGCGATTCCATAAAAACTAATAGGGGATATTTTTCAATTGACTTTCCAAATTTAATAACAATCAGATCAAACCCAGACTAATGTCAAAAATGTATCTTACACTCCGGTTCGTAACATACTAAAAGTCACTTTTTTAAATATCCGGCGGAGCCATGTTCCTCCCTTCCCCCACCCCCCCCCCCAAATAGGCACCAATGGATAGGGGTTTTAAGCAAAAAGTGGGGGTAGCCAAAATTGCTAGGCATTAGGTTCACTTCTAGTTATGAGCAATCTAAAATTAAGTTTTGGACTACCCAAAAATGTGGCTTTTAATATGTTATATACCTATTAGTATATAACACATGTATTGCAACCGGTCCGACCCCGTTCTGCAGGTATTGAATGCGCTACGACGATTAAAAAAATGTCCCCTCCTTTGGTGGGCCTGTAATCATATACCATTAATTGAGCATTTATGTATCCACAATTCCTACTACTTTCGTATCACTGGAGCATAGCTCGGTCGGTTAAACGTCAGTACAAAAGTTGTTAAAATGTGATGGTTAGAGCCAGGTTCGAATCCAATCGCCGAAATTAAATTTGTTGCAAAATTTAGGGGGAAAAATCTTACAAGATATTCATAGTGTGTCTGAAACCGCGTTCCTTCATACTACTCGAATAGTTGACGAATATTCGTATGTCATTGCGAGTCGTGGGAATGGTGTATATTCGTTATTCGTTACGCGCCACCTTTCCGTAGATTGTCGATCAAAATGTCAAAGAGATTGTTATCAGTAAAATATTAACCCAACCCTGGTAGCGTTCCCACGACGTGACGAATATTTGTCATTATACAGTATACGGTGACTAGTCGCGTGATGAAGACACAATTATTCGTGTAATTAATGAGTACGATTAATCGTCAATTTACACAAGTCATGGGAATGGTATATTAGACCCGAATATTCGGCTATTCGTAGATACTACGATTAAACGACATTCGTATATACTCGTCATGTACACGAGCCGTGGAAACTCGGTTTTAGTAGGTGGGTAAGACGTGTGTGATTTGCGGAGGGTAAGCAAAAGCAGTTGGATCTCCGATTCCAAAATAATTTCTTACGGATTTTCGATCATTTCCCAGCGTAAGATGTACAATCCAACATCCAGTGTTGAGCCTATTGATTCAGTGATTTTTTTGATTGATTCAGTCAAATTCGGTCTTGATCTTGGTATTGCAATAATATAATATAGTTGTAACTTATAATCTTTTTTGAATACTCTCGGCACATATTCTTTTTTTATATGTTATTTTTTATAATATAAATTTATTTTTATTATTAATATTCATGATGTTATTCAATTATTCGCCATTTAAAAAATTATTTAGATAAATTTGTTTTTAAATATTAAAAAATAATAAACAATTATTTTTCTAGATAAGATAAAAGATAAAGACATTTTTATCTAGATAAATATATGCAGATAAATCTTAACACTGCCAACATTATACCACGACGGCACGACCCCACCCTCGCCGGAGTCATCCTTAGCAGTTGGATTTAGTTTTATTTTTGTGATTGAATTGAAAGAAAATGTTTTGAAAATATTTTAGAAATGTTTGCTTCTTGGCCAAAAAATATTCATACAGCATTTTCTGCAACTTTTTAGCAATGATTGAATGGTTAGAAAATATTTTGAAAATAATATAATTTTCCTGAAAATATTTTAATGCTGCGTGGCTTGTTAATGTGGCATAATTAAAATTCAATTTCGATTAATCGTAAAGTGAGAATCGTTCGTTCGATCTTATTTTTATTCATAATATATGTCAACTTAAATTAATGATCAATGATCATAGTAGTTAAGGCAACTGCAGTAAAAAATATAATTCAAAAAATGAAAATTTAAACTATAATGGCAAAATTATAAATAAATGGTAAATTTAACTAGATTGAATCAATATTTATAAATAATATTATTACATAATATATCTACAGTGTATAATTTAATGCGATACGCATGAAGAAGTTATATCGGATCAAATATTTATTTCAGACTTTTCTGAGGACGTATCAACATTTTTTGGAGTGCTAAATATATTTTTATCACTTATTTAGTAGTATGAAGTAGTAATTTAAATAAAAACATTGTAATATTAATATTGTAATTGTAACTCGGGGGTGGGAATATTACCTTCTCCTCATGCCCACTGGCCACCACCCTAAAATATTCACTGATAGGATATATAAACATATAGTCAGATTGAGATAACAATTTTCTTTAGTGATATATTATCCACAATAAACATTTTGTAATCTTAAACATTTGATGTAACGTTTATAGTTAAATGTTTAATAATAAACATTTAATATAACGTTAATAGTTAAATTTTTAATAATAAATATTTGATGTAACGTTAATAGTTGAATATTTAAGAATAAACTTTGATAAATAGTAAATGAATGTAAAATAATTAATGTTTAAAGTTTAATGTAGAATTTCATTAAATTTCATTTAAATTAAATACATTTCATTGAATATTTAAATATTAAATGTTTAAAAATACATGTTCAACATAACCTTTAAAAAACGATGTTTAATTCAACATTATCATTTTGTTCATATTTCAATGTTTAACGCCTATAGGATAAATTTCAGAGGGGACAAACCTAAATAAATTATAATATTTTCATGTTATAATTTACCAGTTTTAGCAATAATCCATTATAAAGTTAATCTCCAGGAGGATATGTCCCTCCCCTAATCCCCATGGCCAATAGGCACTTATAGATATTGAGTTTAAAAAAAGGGAAGGGGTATCTAAAACCATGAAAAGATAGGTCCACTTCTCGGCTATCTGTGAAAAAGGTCTTTTGGAATTGAGGGTTAATTGCCCGTGGAATAGTATACGATAATATAGGGGAGGAGGGGAGGAGGGGAAATATTTGAATCGTTATTGCGAATTTAATAGTAGCAAATCGTACTCGGTCTGATATCAAAATGTGTTATACACTCCGGTATATAACATACTAAAAGTAATTTTTTTGGGATTCTCCAAAGGGGGCTATGTCCCTCCCCGGCCCCCCTAATGGACACCTTTATACAGAGGCTTTAAGCAAAAGAGGGGTAAACAAAACCGTGAGGCGCTAGGTTTACTTCCCCTTAAATTATGAGTAATCCAAAATTCAATTTTGATCTACCCAAAAAAGTGACTTTTAGTATGTTATATAACTTAGTTTAAAACACTTTTTGCCACCGGTCTGAGCTCGTTCTGACCACTATTGAATGCACTGAGGCGATTCAAAAAATGTCTCTTCCTCTGCCGTGCCTGACATCGTATACCATTACTGGAGCATTTATATATACCCACAATTTGACTACGTTTGTATCATTGGAGTGTAGTTCGGTTGGTTAAGCGAAATTACAATAATTGTTAAGTAAGTGATGGTGGGAGATTCGAGTCCAATCACCGGAATTAAGATTTGTTACAAAATTTACAGCAAAAAAAAAAAACGTGCTCTGAAGGTAGTACAATAATATAATAGAGGGGAATTGATTAATATAATAAAAATGCATGGTTGCTAGCAAGTTTTTTTTTTTTTTTTTGGGGGGGAAGAGGTTCAGGTGAACGGTTCAATGTAATGCAATGTTGTATGGATCTTAAAAAATTGTTCAAATAAGGTTAACTGAAAGGTTTAGCAACATTCGAACACCAAATTTAATGTTTATTAAATGTTAAACATTATATTTAAAGGTTGCATATACAAGATTTAATAAATGTTTAAATGTTTATTGGTACGCTAATAAAAAATAATATAATATATAATATGTATAGATAAACATAATATGTATATTATGTGATATAACCATTACCTTACTTACAGTGACCTATATTGACCTACAGTTTAGCAACTAAATCCAGACATAATTATTTAATAAAATATTGTATTAAAAAAAAAAAATAATAATAATAATAATAAACGTTTGGCGTCGCACTTGTTGGTCGTGAGAAACCGACCAATTGAAAATATGAAAAGAAACCCTTTATAATATTAATTAATATTAAATTTGCTGTCGAGACTGACGGTGGAAACCGGCATAGATGGAAACGACCTTCGTGGTCTATATAACACAATATAATTTAATCATTAACTGATTTGCAACTCAAAGGATAAATATAACCCTTTATTTTGAAAAGGGGGGGTCGTTTTATAGCTAGACTTTTATCGATGTGCGTGCTCAATAGTAGGTAGGTATTTATATCAAAAAATCTTAGCAGTCCGGACCCTTTGCAGTAGAGAGGACAATGAATTTTCAAAAAATGTAATCTGTATACAAAGGGATATATTTGTAAATATTGTTATACTGTTATAATTTAAAAAAAAAAAAATCGGTACAGTAATTAGTTTTTCACAATGGGAATTGTGGAATTTCTGGGAAGCAATATAAGGAAAAGTCAGAGAAGTTAAAAATAACAAATATTCCCAGTTGTTTAAATTTTTTCTTTCTGTAATAGGAATTTATTCAGAAAATATTATGAATTCTATCTCTTTATATATGATCGTATATTTCTAAATATTATTATATAGGTATATCTGTTTTTATTTTAATCTACTGGGGCGGGTTTGAGGGAGTGAGAAATGAAGGCAATCGCTACCCTTTTTGGATTTAATCGTACATCTACTTATATATCTGTATTATTTCAACATGAAAATAAATAGTATAGTAAAACAATTTTTTTTTCTTAATTCGCGTCTTCCTCTCTTGTTGAACGATAATATCAAGTCCTAATTTGTTTGAATATAATGCTAAGTTAATCCTGTTGTAAAAAAAAATATTCACCCCGTGGAGGAGAAGGACAATATTGCCCAGTCGCGAATAAATATCGTCCTCTGCCCCGGAGTATACCGAATTACTGGCTGTAGGTATTACATTATACATTATGATCAAAGTTTGGTAATAACGAGTTTCAAAAACTTACAAGTTAAGTTATAACTTATAAGCTATTTTTGTAAATAATTTTGAACTTAACGATTTACTTTTTACAACAATTGTAACGTGTAAACTTAACGAATTATATTTTAAAAAGTGAATAGGTTAGGCTCGAGTTGGAAAAAAAGAAAAAGGGGTGCTATCAAGCTTTAAAAGATAATAAAATATCAAACTATATAACTCGTATACTTACTGTAAAATATAATTAGTGAAAGTGCTATCAAAATAATTCAAAATAGTAGAGGAGCTTCGCCCCTCCTCCACAATTCGAGCACTAGGTATTTGAAAAAGTTATTTATCGTGTGTCTGCAGCTATTTTAATCTTTCCAGGAAAAGTGCTCAATAATTTCCATGTACGTAAATATGTGATTTTTCGCATTGATTCGTACTGGGAATTTTTCACGGCTATTAAAATAGATTGGTACCTACTCTACTACCAACCTACAAAGCTGCGTACTTACCGGCATTTTGAAAAAAAATTTTATTAAAATGCAACAAATATTTACTGTGTAAAATAGGCAGTGAAATATAATATTAACTCTAATCGATCGGTAACTATAACTTGAGTTTTTATTTTTAAATTAATTCAGTCGTGTAACATATTATATATTATGATATATATCGACTTAGGTAAATACTGCTAATAGTAGGGTACTTATTTTTACCAAAATGAATAAGTAATTTTCAACTTGATTTAGTTACTATTTATTTTAAATTATCATATCCTAATGTAGTTGGAAAGAAAATAAGTATATTGCCCGGCTTTTAAATATACAGCTTGTACACTCACTAAACCAAATTATGTAATATAATAATAATTGTACGCTGCAACAGTGTTGGCACTTTAACAGCGGTATATTATAATAGTGTCGATGTGACACAACGGAGGGTAGCCGCAGCCGTCTTTATGCGAAAATAATTGTATGCAAACAGTGCACACAGAGTTGGCGAACGAGTATGCAAATAATATTATATATACGAACGATAAAATATATTTTGTACCTATAACTCTCTTTTACGCGCTGTAAAAGGAAAATTGGAAAAAACAAATTATAAATAATGAGCCATATATAATAAAATATGTATAGGTACCTGCAGGACGACACGAACGTTCGGCAATAACACGTCCTGGCTGCGGAAACATAATAAAAACTGTAATTTTTCACACATTTCGTACTTTTGGATTTTCGAAATTTCGTCTCTCGTGTACACTCGGCGCATGCGGTAGGTATACTTATATATTTTTTGAAATTTTGTTACGCACGAGGCTGTATAACAACTACGATATCTAATACTTAATTATTATCAATAATTTCACATATATTACGTCTTAGAAATAACTTAAAATACCTCTAACTCGGTTATCGTGCAGTATAATTGAATTGAACGAATTGAATTTAAAGAAATGATTGAGATGCCAACGGTTGACGGCAGCGAAAGATGGACAACGTTGTATAGGAGTTTCGCGAGAATCACACCGGCGGGGGAGTCGGCTGTCCCCGATAATGCGTCGACCGCCATTAAATCGTCATGCGTACTCGTCGACGAGTACACCAGCCAAAGTACGGTGCACGGCATGCGGTACATGACCAAATCCGGTCTGATAGAGAAGTGAGTTTGGACCTAACCTTAAGAGTCTGGTAACTCAGGGCAGTTTTAAACTTTAACTTAATGTTTATATATGTTTAGATTAGAAAATATTTATTGTATAAGGTCGAATGAGGTGCCTATCATTAGTTTCTCTTAAGAGGACCCTATACCCGCATTTTCTGTCTCCTATCTAATACAGTGTTTCCCAACCTATTTATCGACACGGACCACTCGGAGAACTTTTGTTAGGTCACGGACCACGTCGATTTTAGGAAAAAAAAAAAAAATAGAAGACCTTTTTTTGCTTATAAACAAGAATACACAAAAACATTTGAAAAAAACATGTTTATTCTTATCACTTTTCGTTTAAAATTTGTCATTAATTTTATTAATATTAATATGTTATACTTTTATTATTTTATAATTACTTATTGCGATTTTTGAGCTTGACTTTCTTTGACGACCAGTTTTGGAATTATACGATGAATACTGTTGCTCAAAGCTAAACGCATGTCGTCATTTGCATCCAAGCGAGATCCCCTGTTTGTTTTTTTATTACTAGTAGACTAGAAAATGGGTAGAAAATAGAAATAGGTAGTTGAGAACACAAGTAAAAGGCGATTTCCTGGAGTTTAATATGTGATATTGCTTTTCTGCACCGGAATTCCTCAAGGCTCATGCCAGAATCAAACATAGGTATCTTTGCAGTCAATATCGTTTTGCAGTTTGATGATAATTCCGGGATAATATTCCGGGACATCTTTAATTTTTACATGAAAAGGATTCCTAATTATTTTTTGAACACTATTAATTTCTTTCCATTCCGGGAAGTAGCCAATAAATTCATTTTAAAATTTTTCCAAATAAGTTTTCATGTTATGTTGAATTTCTATTCTAATGTCAGCATATTGATGATCATTGACAAGCATTTGGAAAGTCTGAAATCCCGAATAGTTTTTATTGACAATTTTATTTATCCACAGATTAATTTTGCATACAAATGCACGAATTTTATCTTCAAAAATAAAAATATTTGCGCTACTTTTCAAGGTTTTATTGCCATGATCTTGAAGTTGCAAATCAAGGTTATTTAAGTCTTCGAAAATGTCTACTAAATAAGCAAGTTTTAATTGAAATTTTAAATCACAAAACTCATCAAGTAACTTAGAATTATTTTCGTTCAAAAATATTTTCATTTCGTCTTTTAGTGCATACAAAGTTTTAGCATATTCTCTTTTGAAAGCCAGCGAACCTCTGTATGAAAAAGTAACGTATGATGTTCAGAGTTCAATTCACCACGGAGTTTCTTAAAAACACGTGTGTTAATAGCTTTTCTCTTTACAAAGTTTACCAATTTTATGCTCAGTCTCATAGCAATAGTTAATTCTTGAGGTAATGTTTTAGTAGTTAACGCTTGACGATGAATGACGCAGTGTGTCGTTAGAGTCGAGAGATTTTTTCTTTTACCAATACTGCGTAACCTGAACGAGATCCAAACATAGCAGGAGCTCCGTCCATACAAAACCCAATTAGTTTCTCCCACTTAAGATCATACTGTTCAAAATAATTCTTAATGATTTGCATTACATTTATACCTTTTGACATTGTCTCGAGTTATTTCGATAGCAATAACTCTTCTTTTGTCTAAAAACCTGAAAAATACTAGTAATTGGCAACATTGTGCAATGTCAGTAGTTTCATCACATTGAAGAGCGAAATAAGGGGAACTTTTTATTTTTACAAATAGCTGCTCTTCAATATTGTACGCCATTTTTTCAACTCGTGCCTTAACTGTATTATTGGACAATGGCATACCTTGTCACCTTGAATCTTCTTCTTGGCATCTTTACCGAAAATTTCTGCATATTTTAGCAAGTAAGGCTTAATTAATGTTTCGCCGATGCTGTGTGCCTTTTTCGACTTAACAATCAGTTGAGCAATTTCAAATGATGCAGTCAGCACTTGTTGAGACGATGCTACACTTTTGCGCCACTTGGTCCGAGTTTCATTTTCTTTCTTTTCTCAAATAAAAAAAAATATGTATATCACTAAACAAGACCGAACTATAAACGTTTCAATTTTAATTCCTATAAAAATAAACTGCGTGGTAATCAAACGAAACACGGATGGATACTGAATCAATGTCAATTATTAATCGGTAAAAATAAATATCAAAGAAACGACGATTGCAATCTATTGATACTTATATAAGTGTAAAAATACTAATCCTATCGGTCGGTGGCAGTAACAACGATAGACAATACATGATTATTATCGGTCACAGTGTAATAATAATTATTATTACCTGCCGATACGATAGGCTATTCGACTTTCGACTATAAATGTAAGTTCGACATGGAAAGCAATATTGTGGTACCAGAAAAGTGACATTTTGTAACGTCCCGCAAATCGCATGGGCCATTTTCACGAGCGTTATGTGACGAACCCGTGTAGTACGGTAACCACGAGCTGAGACTTTGCGGACGGAGCACCGTGGATTCTTATATTCGAAAGAATGAATTTTGAAAACATAAAGTAAACATATAGTAAAACTATAGTTTTTACTATGGGGAATGGTATATTTTATCATCGGTTATAAATTAATGATTTTATTTAAGTTATTGTGAAGAAAGCTCGTCTGGCGTAGGTGACAAGAGAGGAAAATATAGGTGTGTACCGGCCAAGGTATTGCATGTATACAAAACAATTATAATATGTTTAGTGTTTACCACGTGTGACGCTGTTGCGTGACACCCGTCCTCTGGTCCTAGCCGTCGCTGGCCGATCTCCGTCTCCGGGGCGCGATTGTGGTCTACTCCATTGTGACCAATATATATACACTGTGGAGTAAAATGTTTGTGGGAAAAACCGTGTTTAAAAAGAATTGTACAAAAAAAAAAAAAAAAAAATCACTTTGCGTTCGATCGGCGGATTGGGGAACGAGAGCTACCCGGTCGCTCGACGACGACGAAAGTCTGTCGTCGAGCTGAACTTTAGAGACGGATGTTATTTACGTGCATCGACAACGGTTTCGACCCTCACCGGTACCAATAATATTGTTAATATTTGGATAGGCACCTACTAAAAATGCAAAACTACGGGCACCCTATTTGTTTTGAACGTTACAATTTATTTATTTTTTTAATTCGTAAAAACGATTGTTAAGTAAAATGATATCACTATTGTATCACTTGCTCCGCGGCCCGCCGGTTGATAAACACTGATCTAATAGGCGATATACCAAAATTATACAACGCAGAATTAAAATTATGGCGTTTCGGTTAAATTTAGAGCTTAAACACGTCCTATTATTAATTCAATATGAAGAATAATATTAAGTGATAACATCCTGGGCTTTTTGTAATATATTGTCAGAAAAAAAGTTACGTCATTTTTAATTTTTGATATTTTTAAATAGGTACCTATAGCTTTAACTTTTTTGTCACACTATATAATATTCCTCTCTTTAAATTTTGTAATAGGTGTTTACACCCTAAATTTAAACTAAACGCTAAAATTTCAATTCTCCGTAGGTAGTGTGATTTTGCTATATTATCTGTTAAATAGACAGAAACAACAAATGCGGATATAAAAATACAATGAGGGCATTTAAGTTTTTTTTTTAAATATGAACTTATAGTTTGTACCTGTATTGAATTCTTGATTATATCACTGTCCCAAGTTACCCTTAAAAGGGCGTGTTTTTGGGGGCACATACAATATACATATATAATTTTAATAATAATTGTACGTATAATAGGTATATAACATTTCCAAAATAGTACCTATAGTAGTATGACTGAATTAAGAATAAAATAGGCGATTCGGTCTTTATATTTTATTCTCAAACGAAAAAAAGATAGTTAACTTTTATAAAATATAGGACATTAGGTATTTGTAGAACTTTTATTTTTATAAAAAACGAAAGGGCCCCTGAACATTAGAACCCTCCTAATGCGGTTGCGTTGCCGGCATTAACCTATACTTACGCTACTAAATGCGTAACCAATTACATAATAAAAACAGTTAAACAATTTTTATTTTTTTTTTTAAATAGGTAGTTATAGTGATTATAGTAAGATTATTACAATCTATAGAATTATAAAATAAAATAAAATAATATTTATTTAACCATAAGTTGATGTTTTTTTTTTTTTTTTAATTAAAATTCTCGTTATACCTTACAAAAAGTATAAGTTACAAATAGTCAATGATACTTTTCATTTATTATTTAAGGCGAAAAACTTCTTTCAATTATGACTTCTTAATGCAATTTAAAATTTTAAAACAAAGTTAAAGTTCTGCCAATTTATAAGGGTTATTTTATTTATTTTTGTATTACAAATGTACATCCTAGTTCCTAAAATTTATTGAGTTATTGTATTCTACTTAAGTCCTTACGTGGTTACATACTCGTATACCTATATTATATTTTTGTATTCATTAGATTATATTAAATATATAATATATATATTACATTTTTAATTATACCTAATTATACAAATAAATTTGTAATTTATGAAATATTTTTCAAAAATCAAAATAATTAAATACTTTATATCTCTTCCCCCTTGATGCAAATCATATTTTAAATTAATAAAAAGTGTAATATTAAATTACGAGTATATTTTATAGACTTTGAGTGGAGTAAGAAAACTATTGATTTTTAGATAACGCATTTTTTTGGAAAACATTTTTTGAAGCAGTAAATGTGATCCAAATGTATACAAACAGATTTAAAAAGGCCTTCAAATAGATTATAAATTGGATATAGACGGTAGGTATAGAGGCCTTTAAGTTTATATTCTATACTCGTTTATAACTCATTTTATATAATAAAACGTTGAAAATTTGCTCTGATATCGTGAACATTTTTAATTAATTTATAAATGATGGCATATCATTAAATTATTTATGAATAGTAAGTATAATGCATTAAAAATAAACCAAATAATCATTATTTTGTGAGAAAGAAAATCAAACGGTATAAAAAATGTAAGAGTTTGAATTATAGAAATTACATGCATGATGAAGCCATTCGAATGGTTGAAATTTATATATGGCGACTCAAACAGAAAGTTACCGCAATGTTATCACTTTAATTGTATCTTAATATAATTTAACTTAACTAATTAATTTAACTTAACTCATATTATATTTGTATTTACATTAAGGTCATACGAAATTAATAATAATCTAATAACTAGACAGTGGTCTTATGTTAATTATTATTTGTGTGTACTATAAGGAATTATTAATCAGTAATGATTTTAAATGTTAATACATTGTACAATTAAATAATCATAATAATAAATACTGTTGTTATTTTTCCGTTTTTATTTGAATTATTTACTCAGGAATTTACAGTTTAAAATTTAATTTATGATATAAAATTTGCAATTTTAGTTTTTAAAATTATGCGATTAATATTTGATGCGAATAGGAATACTATTGTACCAAAAAGATTAATTTTTGTTAAAAAAAATATTAGGTAAATAATACATTGTATACTTTTTTTCTTATACCTACTTACTGTTCATAGACGCAATAAAAAATGATCTAATACTAAGTGACCGATTTGAACTACTACCACATAACTAATTTTGATTTATTTTTATAAATCACAAGCAAATGTAGTACCTAGATGCTCACCAAAGTTAATGTTTGTATGTATTCAACATTTTGTTTTTGGAATTTTTTCTGAAGATAATGTCAAAAATATTATAAGATACGCATATCGCATTCATAACATGTGAAATGTATGTAGGTACTTACTACATACTCGAGTAGTCAAACTATGGAAACTAAACAAAAGTAAACTTAAAATTATAATCACAATCGTGAATCGATACATAATTGGAAACCCGAAAAATATTCGATAGGTACAATAAAATTTTAAAACATATGAAATGTTTCAGTTTCTGAATTTAAAGTATTCATTACTGTGATTAATGGATCATGATAGAGATGATAGCTGTTTTGCATAGGACTACATATACTTATATACAGGTGAACAAATGAAAAATATTTGGAATTTCTGAGATTTAAATTTCAAATTGAACGATATTTTGGAAATTAAAGTTAAATTTCAAAATTCTGATTGCATTCGATCGATTAAAATGTGTAATTTTAGACATCGTTTTTTAAAAATAATTTTAATATTGGTTCTCGAGGAAGTAGTGAACTGCCCTCTAAATTTAATTATCTACTTTATTTAACAAATATACACTACTGAATTTAGCTCGTACATTGATTAATTAATTATACAACCGTCATCACTCTATAATAGAACACTAAATACACTGAAAATTAAACAGTGATATTTTCAAAAAAAGAGTACAATTTAGTTTACTTAACACTATTATTAAGGACACTAGGACAATGCAACAAAAAAAAGTTCTGTTCTGCAAAAAAAAATTACGTCTTGGCACTATAGGTATACCTACCTATCATTTTTATTATTATTGATATGAAATAAAACAAAATAAAAAAATATTATAATTCAGTTAGACAGCTATTATTATGAATTGTATATTTTAAATTCAGATTAGATTTTTTTCCTCATTTCTATAGAGAAGGATCTAAAAATTTAATTAAAATTGAAATAATCTAAACAATTGTTTTAAAAATGTTTTAATACCTAATATACCTATACTACTTACGAACTTGTACAAAACGTTCAAAAAATGCACAATCAGAAATTATAATATAATATGTATACGAAACGCATTTGTAACTTGAAAAGCACCGTGTAAAAAATTCTAAAAATATGCAAATTAATTTTAATTGAAACTCGTGTAATAACACAGAAAATTAATTTTTCTTTCCAATAAAATATCAGAATTTTAATATATAGGTAGGTATATCAATTATATTAAGAACAAAATATTATATATTAAAATATTTATAATGAAAATAAATAAAAAAAACATGAAATATTTTTTAAATAAATTCAAGATGATGAAATTTTTCATCAAAAAATGCTTACTTAAATATACTTTTTACACAAAAAATATATTTATCCGAACACACTTTTTTAATTTGTATTATACATTTGCATTATATGATATTGGTAATAGATAAGTGAAACTAGAAAAAAACAGTATAGAAGACAAAGTACAACTTATACATACGCAGGGCCGCACAGTGTTTGCGCAGGCAAAATTAACATCTCCGTATAGTAAACCAATATTTTTGAACACTGTTTTTTGGACAATAATCAATAGAATGATTACAATACTTGATGACATGCATTTCAATTTTTTTTTTTTTTTAAATCAAAAATTAAAATGTATGGCATTGGATTTTTGAAATATTGAAATTTCCATTTTGTTGATCCTATTTTTCATAAAAACAATTATTCAAATTGATTAAAAAATGACAATATTAGAGCATATTAAGTTATTTGATTATCGTATCAGAGGTACCTTACCTACCTGCTTAAGCAAAAAAAAAAATAAAATCAAAACAGATCACTTTTCTTTAAAATGTTTAAATCGATATTGATTTTAATACAGAAAAATTAATGCTTTTAAAGTTTGCATTAAAATCAAATAGATATAGATAAATTGAGTTTATTTTTACGTTTCGCTAACATAACACAAATATAAAACATAATCTGCTTCAACTTCGTTTGATCACGTATCATGAGTTCAATTACCAATAAATGTAAATTATTATTACAAAAATACATTCCATGAATATTTTCTTTTTATAAAATATTATTTTGGTCTTGAAGTATCGAGGAGAATAGCCATAATCGCTTAATGAACAAAATTGTATAGGTACACATTTTCACAGTTAAAAGTTATATTTGAAACAATTGTGTATTTATATTAATAAATATATGTAAAATATTACTTATACAAATTATTATAGTGCATAAACCATATTTTGATTTCATATAGTACCTAATCATAAATTTAGACAACTTATATTTCCATTATATCCATCTGATCTATCGATACATTATCATAGTTATGAGAAATATTATTGATTAAAGTGATTAAACAATCGATTAATATTATATTTTATGTTAATAATAATTTAAAAAATTCGTTTAATCCTAGATTTTTGGCAAGCTCACAGATTGGGATTTTTTTACTTTTTTTTTATTAACTATAATCATTTTACTGTAAAATTACATTAAAGTAATGTATTTCAAAAACAATAACAAACAGTAAACAAACGATTAGTAATTCATTTAAAATTATGTTAAATTTAAAATAAGTAACAAAATTGGATTTGAAATGTTTTTATATTTTAATTGCTCGTCAATGGTTTATTAGCAAGTATTAGTAGAAAAATGAAAAATAAAAATATCTACTCTATAAAGTTTACTTTATAAGTTAAAACTATTTTTGTTGCAGAGTTCAGCGGAGCTCGAGACTAATAGTACATTTTATACAAATATTGAGTTAATCATGGAATGTTTTTAAAATATAAATTATCAATATGAATAAGTTATATTACAATTTTATATAATATAATTCATTTAGCCCTTAAAATGTACTTTGATTTGCATTATTTGCTTTTATAAATTATTAATTTAATAGGCAACTTATAAACTAA
Organism: Pemphigus obesinymphae; assembly: GCA_025469235.1. Lineage (NCBI taxonomy): Eukaryota > Metazoa > Arthropoda > Insecta > Hemiptera > Aphididae > Pemphigus > Pemphigus obesinymphae. The sequence goes on along the minus strand of JAIPRL010005978.1, from coordinate 7,555 downwards.
TACATATTATGAAACATAATAAACTTCGATAAAATGCTCGTAAAAATATTTAATGCCAAGATAAACATGTTTGTAGATCAATAAGAGTACTTAAAAATGCATTATACTTAAATTAATTATATATTCATTTAACTAAACTAGAGTAAAATAAAAATCATTAGTTAAAAAAAAAAATTTAAAAAAAAAACAAATTAAATTTTTTCCAGGTTTTTTAATAAATAAAACACCGTGGGCCGTCCTGAAGAAATATTTAGGGAGGGATGACTCCAAAAAAAGTTAATGAACAAAAAAAAAAAAAAAGGTTATTGACTTTTTCACCAATTAGTCTATTAAATGGGTCCCAAGACCTTAAAAATTTACCGACTGGACTTAATTTTGCTGATCTATTTCCTGAGAGGATATAAGACTTCTCACTTCTCAGGACAATCCTGACTATATACGCATTTGTCGGTCGTTTGAATTTACAATAAATTACAGACATATTTTTAAAAATTGAAGTGCAGACATATATATATATATATATATAAAGTAATGAATAAAGATTTTCGAAGTATATTATGTATCTACTAAATGTGATATTACACAATGATGTAATAATTAATTTGAAGTTTTAATACTCAAAATTATATATTTTCTCAAAATAAATATAGGTCATTGTAGTCGTACAAAATTATAAAAACGCTATAGTAAAAACCGGTCTAAGCATATATTTTTCCGAATTTTTAAACACCCATATAATTATATGGTATATAAATATATGGTAATTATATACTGTATATTAATTAAGCATTTAAATTATTTTTAAGAATAATTAAATAATTGCATAAGTCACCTACTTAATTTTTATGACTACATATAATATCTATATATACTCTACATATTGGTGATAATCTTTATGTAACATTATGTATTTTTTAAAGATATAAATTTTAAAAGTTTTAATATTTTACACGTTAGATATAAGTAAAATAATAACAACTGTACCTATAATAGCTAGGTATACTCAACAGTTAAACGTTAAACAATATTTTCTTAAACGTTACAAATTCGTATGAAATATAAAATACCATATATTGTGTACATTATGTTAGGTGAAATCATTGTAAGTATAAGTTATTGTTCGTGTAAAACTGTAAAATAAATGTATAAATAAACTTTCCACTACCCACTTGAAACAAATTTAAACATCTAATTTCCGCTTTGTGAATATATTTACGTGCACGTGGCTAATGGTTGTATACGTGAGTTTATATTGTTAAAATTTTTCGAATCAGACTTATTTTTAAAAATATACAAAGAGAAAAAACTTTATACATTATATAGCTTATAAAGCCGGTCCCCACACAACTGGTGTATTTGGCGAACATTGGCAACCGCAGGTGACGCTACGACAGTAGTCTGCGATGCTAGGTTAGGTTAGGTAACCTAACCTAACCTAACCTAACCTATACGTGTACGATTTTTGGTTGCTGGCCAATATTGGTGGATTGTCGATAAACTCGATACAAGTCAAAGGACTGCAAATGTTTGGCTGAAACGTTAGGTATACTTCCACACTTTATAATTATTTATTATTTTAAAATAATACATTTAATATCAGTGGCATATTGAGAGTTCGTTTCGGGAAGTATAATCAATAAGTATTATCACATATTACAGAGCTTGCGCTAATAAGGACATTTTAGAACTGCACATTCCGTTTATTTTACCCTGGTGAATACAAGTTTTTCTATACATTTTAAATAATAAAATTCTCAACACTTTATCAGTCCAAATAGCAGTTATTGGTAAATATTTGACGAAATTTGACAATCGCCAAATATCTAATAAAATAGTTTGATCGTGTATACATCGGGCGTAAGACATAAGCATTTGAATTTGAAAAGCAAATCTAGGATAAAATCCGCCCAAATTATTTTTAGAACTTTATACAAATATTAGTTCAAACCGTAAACTAAACAAACCGAACTATACTATAGATGAATAAAAATTTATTTAAAATACGAATTTCATAGATTATAAATATTATTACCTACAGAAAAATATGTAAATTATTAAAAATTATTAATAAATGACCAATCGTAATTATAAGGCTAAACTTAAAAGGTGAATTATTATTTTCATAAAAAATATAATTTATCAACGAAAATATGTAGATGATCGAAATATTATATGATACCTATATATCCAATAATGATACTTATACCTACTCGTTTTAATTATGTGGAAAATTATTAAATACGTAAAAATATACATAAACTGCAATGTATTTTAACTAGTCCAATTTTATTTTTACTAGTTTTATAATTTTTTTTCTAGAATTTTCTGGATAATAATGCTAACTATTAGTGGGCTGTCCGCATGTTATATTGGCTACGAGTTATGGCTCAGATACCGTGCCAAACCTACACACTTGGAGGTCAAAGACACCCATTTGCCTTTATACGAGTTTCCATTCCCTTCGATTACTATTTGCCCAGCAGTTAAAATCAAAAAGACAAAAGCCCTGGAATACTTTTCAAAGTAATTAAATCAATAATAATAATAATAATAACACACAACGACACAACCAAATATATCTTTCATGATTTTTACTCTAAATTTCATGTATAAAACCATCATTATATTATAATAATTTTTAGGTACGTTAGTATTGATAACGAAACAGTAAGTTCTACCGAACTAATGGACTTAATGAGCGCTTTATCTATGATGCAACATCCAACATATTTTCGAATGATTGAGTATGTAAACAAAACTCAACACTTGTTTTCCTTGTTCAAAGATGTTAACTTAACGGATTTCATGTTGACAACACTACCAACCTGCAATGAAGTATTTGGCCGATGTAAATGGCACGGGCAGATAATATCATGCTGCGAAGCATTCTCGCTTCAAAGGACCGAGGAAGGATTTTGTTATTCGTTCAATTCTTTGACTTCTGAAGCTGGAAACCATTGGTAGGTATGGTTAGACTTAGAGTATGTTAGGTATACGATTATTAGTTAGATTAATAAATACCACAGATAAGTGTAAAGCGTCATATTATTATCTAATAAATATCTACTAAATAATAATAATTATTATTACAAAACGCCATCCATTTTATAAATAGAAATTGTTCCGAATTCAAAAATATTAATTGTCTTAAGGTATTATACTGCTCTCTTATCAGGTCAATATTAGAATTTGCGTCAGTAATTTGGAATCCTAAACAAAATAACATAATTGACAAACTTGATAAAATCCAACGACGTTTTTTAAGAATGATGGCATACAAATCTCTCTAGATATCTTAGCTATAGAATTTGGCCTAGAACCATTGGCCTCTAGAAGATTATATAACGACATAGCCTTTATTCATAAACTAATAAACGGTAAATTATCCTGTCCGGAATTTCTAAGAAAAATTAACTTTAAAATTCCAATTCTTAACTTAAGAAATAATCACCCACTCTTAATACCACAATGCTCAACAAACTTAATTAAATATAGTCCGGAGTATCGCCTTTTAGATGCATGCAATAATGTACATAATTTTGATTTTTCCTTTGATTCACAATGTAAACTAAAAAGTATAATAATGAATAGTAGTTAAACTTACATGTACCTACTAATTGCATATATATGTATTTCTTTTTCTCTCTCTTTTTCTTTCTGTTTAAATATCTAATACCTAAATCGGTGCTGTATAATATTTTGTAAAACTTTAATTGCTGTACTCATTACCCCTTTGGGGTGTTAAAAACTTTAAATAAAATATAAATCCAATTTTATCTCGATGAGTCAAAATTTTTTAGTTGGTTACTTTTTCAAAAATATTAATATATATATACTTACGAATTTAACTTCATATTTTGAAGCAGAGAATTTGAATGTACCTATATAAACATATAAAAATCGAATACTAAATCAATATTTTATTATTTGGCGTTTAAAATTAGTACCTACTATATAAATAATTATTCTCTAATTATATATATTGTCTCTCCGTGTACGTTTTATTTAAACTAAAATATTTTATGTCGGAATATGAAATAAAAAAATTATATAAACCCAATTTTTTTAGAAATTGCGAGGAAAGCTTAGTATTTTCTTATGCGTTTATTGAAACAGTGATTTAGAGAAAAAAAAAATCCACATCAATAATGTAAAACCAAATTTACCTCACTCTACTCGGAATCTAAAATAGAACTTGTTAAAAATTTTTTAGAAATAATCAAGATAAATTAAGTAGTATTACGTTTAATTTTTTGAATACATGTATATAGGTACTTATTATATTTACTTCAATTAGATTCAATTAAATTCAATTAGATTCTAAGCACAGAGAAGAATATATTGATTTAACAATGACATGTTTTTTTAGCATGTAGGTATAGACTTAAAATAAAATGAATATTGATGCTGTGAAAATTTCAAAAAAAATTTACCACTTTTCGGTAGGTAATTTTTTAAATATATTCATAATAATATATCTAATATTTCGAATTTAATTAATAATTAAATATTTTATTTCTTTGCATATAAAACACTGAATAAAAAGGACCAAATAGGTACAATTTTTACTTTTTCGATTTTAGTTTTTTAGGTGAGACCTTAAGCAAGTTCGGTGTCTTTTTAACACAATAAATAGGTAATATCATTTATTTTTCATACTGTTTCCGTACGAATTATGAGTCTATTTTATATCAAAAAAACATATTTTTTCTAAAACATTTTTCAAAAACACGAAGATTGACCAATTTTTAGTATTTTATATGTATAAACTTTTTTGGGATATAAATTTATTGTAGTTGGTATTTTAAAATGGTCCGTTTTCAATTTCCATAGTAGTTTTCTTTAACGCAAAGGAAAACTATATAATGTTATTAGTTTTGGAAATAATGGTAAATCATTATAAATCACATTTATAAAAATTATTTATTATTGTAAGAACAATTTATTATTATTTGAAAATATGTTTTTAAATTCAATACCTCCATACCTGATCCACCATTAGTGTCCTATTCGAGTGCCACTACCCCTTACTAACCAGTTTTTTTAATACTTCTCATCACAAAAATTAATCGAAAATATGAATGTTTTATGTTAACAAATTACAGTCCTCTATCTGAAGTATTGGAAAATGAAGGTATTGTAGAAGAAGATGACTATATGCATCCAGGATGTCAATTGAGAAGGAATACTGCAGTGGGTACAGTCACCGGTTTAGAAGTATTTCTCTATCAAACCAATGTATCTGAATCATTGGGAATGGGACAGAGGGACATCGACGGTGCTAGGGTATGAATAAATCGGTATCACTAAAAAAAAAATCCTAATTAATAACAAAAATGTTTGTTGACTTAACAATGATCTTGTTGCTGTTTAGCTAATAAGATTTTTGTTAAACCAACATAGTATATAACATAACTCGTATAATTGTTAATGTGATAATTTTATATTTTATTCATAAATAAGTACCGCGTATGTCGATTTGACCATGATTCTTGTTGTCATAGGTAAAACTTGGGACTTTTTTTTAGGGGGTGGAGAAAAATTAGATTTTGTCTAGAAATACATTTACAATTGAGCCGGCATTGACTATAAAATATATACCTAAATCGTTAATTTGTGCACAAAATAATAGTCACTCTTCCACAGTACAGTGTACAGTGCATATAATTTACAAATAGGTAATGGTTCACACTTCATACCAATTTCCGAACGCGGGCGACGGGCTGTGGTTGAAATCTGAACGGGGTCGAAGACAGACCATCATGATTTCACCAGTCATAACTGTCACCAGCCAACGAGTGAAAGATCTAAGCGTCGGAAAACGGGGCTGCGTATTTCCGGACGAAAGAAAACTGTACATTTATCACGTGTACACGCAAAGTTCATGTTTGATCCAGTGCCGTTTGGGTTTCATTCTGGACACGTGCGGTTGTCACATGTATTATTTCAAAAAAGCCGGTAAACGTAGTGCTTATATTATTATGCATTTTTATATACACTTACATATTATCCAATTTCGTTTTTAAAATACGAGTATATTTGTATACAGACGACGGGAAACCGGTGTGTGGTATTCCCGATTTACTTTGCATAAGTCTTAATACCCGTGAGTAAAATCAATCAACTTGTACGATAAAATATAAACTAAATGGTACATTAATCGTTAACTTTGCACTTATTTGGATTTTTTTCATTTATACATCAGGACATATGAGAATGTTTACACCGCCTATGGGTACGCCGGGTTTCGAGGATCGGCTTTTACGCGATTCCTTAAATTGTTCGCAGTGCATACCGACTTGTTACGAGACAACCCACGAAATCGAAATGGAGTCATCCCCAGACCAGCGATTGTCCGTTTGGAAATTTCACAGTTACTTAGACGTGGCTTATAGTAACTTAGGCGCCAAGAAATATCAGAGAGATATTACGTTTGCTTGGACGGATCTTTTGGGTATAATGCAATTATTTCCAGCTAATTACTATTATCGTACCTATAGGTACATCTTCTAATTATTATAGTTTATACTAGTACACTGAAAATAGAGCTTTGGATTATATTGATGAAAAATACCAATTCATTCAATCAACAAAATTATTATCATTATACAGCCGACAAACATTTTATTAATTTAATAATTGTCTATTTGTAATTTTTTAATATACTTAATATATTGTCATACAAATATCAATGGGTTTAAGAAAACGACTTTTCCATTTGTGTAAAATTGAATGTTGGGAGAATAACTAATTATTATTTTTTAATAACATTTATATTAAAATTATATATATATATGTACATTGTACCTACTTTTTTGCTATTGTGCGGGTATAATAGCTTTTATCTAGTTGACAATTTATTGTCAAATTTGCAAAATTATATTTACCGATCTAATAATATTTATAATTTATGTATATCATTGTGATGAAAATATTATCGTTATGACATAACTTACGGTACAGTGGTGGATTTGGGGAGGGACGCAGGGGGACGGAGCTACTATTCATTTTTTTCACGTTTAACAGCGCACCCCTTAATTTATTTATCAGGGAACGCAAGGGACGCAGTGTTTGTTTTAATTTTTATTTAATATTTTTAAAAATTATAATTTTTTATTTTTTTTGGAAAAATCGTGAAATTACGAAAATAAATATTTCTTGTCCTTATCACATAATAATTTTTAGATAAAAAAACATGATATAAAATGTTGAATAGTTCATCTTATTAAATCATATTGGCGTATCAAATACCTATAGGTAATGCATAATCTTCATTATCCGTGAATGGCTGAAGCCTAAAGGGATGGCGAAATCGATGCGACACCGATAAACTTCATTTCGGTGTACATCATTTACAACTTCCTCAATTATTCATTTAAAAGCAAAAGTGTTAAATCATTTTAAAAGAGGAATGCTAAAACTATGCTATCTTGAAAATATGTAACCCCCCGACAATGACGTAAAAAAATTTTGGATTTTTCTATTCTATCCATGTTATATAATAATGTAAAATGTTTTTAAAAATGTCCCCTGGTTAAGAAACTTCGGATAGGGA
>JAIPRL010005977.1:0-29510 GCA_025469235.1 Pemphigus obesinymphae | reverse complement strand
TTGGTGCTTTCCCTACACCATCGACATCACGGCCGTTGGGTAGACCCGCACATATAACTGATGGAACGGCTACCGCAGCCGCTGTCAGGCTGGTACTGGTCACTTGGTCCCTTAAGCTATCTCCACACCCAAATACGCAATTTTGTTTTCCCCGCGAACATCCGAGATGGGAAAACTCGGCTATATTTTTTTTAAGACTTCTCATAGTTTTTGACAAGTTTTATGCCGGCTGTCGACCTGACGCAACCTCAATTAGTCGACTTCTACGACAGGCATGAGGAAACCGTGGAGGTATTCTTAGCCCCCTCCACAGGGAGACTGTAGTGTATAGTAACAAATCTAAAAATGTCAGCACACCCGTAGAAATTATAAATTGTCAATGTTGCACTTTTTCTAATTATCACTGTTAATAAAATTATATGATTGTATTGTGTTCAGTCTCGCTCGCGACTAGGTACTCGCTAGAAAGTACCACCGAAAAGGCGAGATATAACATTTATGTTTTATATTGATATACGTTTGCGATTGTATAAAAGTGTGTTGTATTAAGTTTTATTTTATTAGTTTGTGTCAAAACTTACATTGACGTATACGACTGCACTATACTTATTCATTGTCTAACGTCACGCATCTTGTTATATGAATATATTATAATAGTTTACTGAGATCAAACAGGATTTCTATTCAATTGTTCGAATGCACACTTTATGGATTAGTTTAATTCTTGGCATCTCTATTGTGGTCGATGCCTGTGGCAATTCACAGTGGTCGATTTCTAAGCTATTAAATGATGCTATAATGAGCTTTGGTCTACTAAAATCACAATATTATGCTATAAAGCCATACATAATTGACACTACATACACAAAACGAATTCCGCCAATTGTGCCCAATAATTTCGCCATACATGGTGTAAGCTGTCTCATTGTGTCGAATGTTTGTAACGTTTGTGATTTATAAATTGTACCTTAATTGTTTCTATAATATAATTATTACATTTTTGGTTAATGTATTTATGTATTACTGTAATTTATAATAATCAAAATACTGTGAAACTCATATAGTTTATAAAAAAACCACATACACATAAAAAATGTACATGAGTATTACTATTATTATATAATTTTATATGTAAATGTTTTATTTTTCTAATTTTTTAATTAATTTTATTCGTTATTATAATAGGTAGGTATGTATTTTGTATACGTATTTTATACATATTTTTTAATTATGCTGAGTAATTATTAATTTAAGAAGGAAATAATAGTAATTAATCAAAATATTGGTTGTTATGACCTATAATTTTATTGTACAGAAGTACGGCTCGAGTTTTTTGACGTAAATAATGTCCTCAACCTAATTATTGTTTAGATTAAATTTAACAGTAAAAGTTAGTTTGTTGATTTTCAGTGATTTTAGATAGACTACTATATTTTGGCTATAATTTTGGAGATTTTACTTTACTGATAAACGGAAATAGTGTCAATAATATATCTCCTGGCTTACATTGAATTACTTGATGAGATTTATCACGGTATTTTTTATTATCTTGAGATTGTTGGGTTTGTTTGGGAATTTGGTATATAAAATTATATATTTAAAGGGATTTAAAAATAAAAACGTGGAAATTGTTATTAAAATATATTTTTTAAGAAAAAAATATTTAAAAAAAATTTTAAATGAAGTTTACAAATAAATTTTTGAAAATAATTTTACAAAAATTATTTATACTGCCTAATATATAGCCTGGCTCATGATGAAAAAAAAATTACCCTGTATATATTTATATATATATTATATATACATTATACATTATAGATTGACCTATATTTTATCGAAAGAATTATACATTTTATTCGACCATCGTAATTCATTTTATCTTCATTCTATATATGGAAGTACATTATTATTACAGTATATATGATATTATAGTTTTGAGGGGTTAAAATTTATATATGGTTTTAGTGTGTGGTCAGTAGTCACTAATCAGTGTCCAACTAAAACCTATCTTACACTACTCGTGAGTGTATAGCCGATTAAATCACGATCATTCACGAATGTCTAAGTTTGACTAATTTATTAATAATTTTGTTTACAAAATATACAGATATGAATATTATTTGCTATAACATATACTCGTAAATAATAGTCATTAACTTAAAAATGAACTTTAATTTAAACTGCCAGAGTTTAGACTTGTGTCCGGTGCTATATAAATCAGTTGATTCACCCAAAAATAATCTATAAGGCTTATAAACATCGATAAGTAATATTTTTGGAAAATAATTAAATATTTGACAATTAAATTCGTATAGAAACGACGGGAATACAGGAATCGAAACCACAGCTGAAAAATAAATTTGAATACCATTTTAAATTTAAATTTAAATTTCGTTGTACCGTTATATATATTTTGACTTAAATAAAAGTTAAAGTTTTTTTGATTGTCTTTTGTAGAATTGCAATTATATATTTTCATGACTTTATATTATGGATATTCACCCAAAAATATTAAACTAACAATGTAAAATTTTTATTGATGTGTTTAAAAATCAATTTTTATATATTATAAGTCCCCTTTTTGTTATATGATCTAGCTTGGTTACCGATTTAAAAACAACGATAATACATTTTTGGTAAAGAAAAATGCTCGAAGTCAGTTTTTTCTTTTAACATAATACTTATGGATTACCTAAGAGTGGTTATATGTAAGTGTAATAATATTAGCATACTCTGTATAGTAAATATACCTTTCAACCGTTGGGATTGGAAATTGAATGGGTTTACCTTTAGTTTTGTGTAATTGTATTTTTTGGGAGATTAGAAGGACATAAGGCAATAAATATGTAAAATTGTACAAAATATCCTAATACTACTAACTGTATGATTAAAATGTAAAATTAAGAAATGCGTTTTGAGATATCTCCCGTATATACCACTATATATTACTGTATTGTAAAATGTTTACATTTGAATTCGTTATATTTATATTATTTTGTAAACTGTTGTAACGTACCTACCTAGTGTATTTTGTCAGATTACTCAGAGACTGTAATTTTATTATCGTTCACTTACTGATAAGTGTGAAAAAGCGCAAGGAAACTCAAAAGAGACTTTCTTATTTCATTTTCCTTAAGAAACGCAACCTTAATCAATAGACGTTTTGAATATTTCCAATTACACTTATTTAACAGGTAAGTACATTTTTTTTTACTGGAATGAACTATTGATAGCAAATATTATCAATGCAATAACTTATAGGTTCTGGATAAATATACAAATGGAGGATGGAAAACCACAATTAACGAACTGTGAATTAGGTAAATTTTTAGGATATGTTTTTACTATTGAAATGTTTATAAATACAATGGAAAACCACTTTTAATATCTAGAACATAAATTTATTATTTTTATTATTTTCATTTCAAGTGTTTTTGTTATTCAGATGAAAAATTACAAAATGTACAAAATAATACAAAATTATAATAATAATAATACAAAATATGAAATATGAGAATATTCAATATACCGTAGAGTACATTTTTTTTAATTTTAAAGTTTTATGATTTTCAAACACGAAAATTCACATTTTCATTAATCTTTCAAAAAACTATATTAAAAAAAGCTCTACGTTCTAGTAAATATTCTTATCTTTCATGTTTTGTATACATTTCTACTGTATTTTGGATGTATAGAGTACTTTAAATATCAAACAATTCATTAAAATGTTATAATTGATAATTTTTAGATTTTTGGTATTGAAAACAAACGCTTAACAAAAACGTCATAATATACCATTTGAATGCATACACATAATTTTTTCAGATTTTATTTTACAACTTTCTCTATTTTTTTTCTTTTATTTGAAGCCCATAATTTTTGTATACCTAATAATTTTTATGCTGTTTTGAATGCAGCTTTTTTTTATATAGATTTTTTTAACACGAGGCGCAGGTTATATATTATATTATATTATCACGTATTCACGTATTCATATGATAAACTTGATTTTTGAAATAAAAATCTGAATTAACAAAGTATAAATATTATTCAATTTCACATCAGTTTCCGTAATATTATAATATTCCTTGAGATGTTCGTTCCTTAAATATGTATATTTGTGGATATGTACTTGTAGTGATGTGCAAAATGTTTTTTTCTCTAGTATAATGGTTATTTGGTATTGTAAACTATTTGAAATTAATACTTTTATTTAGGTATTTCAGTATTTGTATTTAAATAGCTACTTAATGAAAATTACATTTAGACAATTTCTAATTAAATTTTTTTTTTAATTTTGAATTATTTGATTGACAACATGCAGGGGTCTACAATATTGTAAATTGCTAAATTATGAGCATTGACTTTTGAAAATCTATCTTCTACAATCTAAATATTATAAATACATATTGAAATATAATTGAAATAATTAGGTATATAAAAAACATAATATAATAATTTATAATCTTTTAATTATTATTAATGTTTTTCCGTAAGTAAGATGAAAGTTTTAGTAACGAATTGTAATGGTAATAAAATGGATACTCTTAAAATTAATTTTCGATAGAAATAAAACCGGGTCTGCAATAACAATGAAAATATATTGAAAATTCGGTATCGATCGATTGTACCATATAAATTTCTAAAATATACAAACAAAAAAACGTTGGTAACTGTACATCTGGATATATAGGTACATAATATATTATTAATAAAACGTTACATTGTTATTTTGTTTCTACGTAAATACATAATGTTAACATTATAAAATAATAAATAATATTTCTCTGTTTTCATTGTTTTTTTTTTGTACAGTAGGTAGCATATCGATTTTTTTTTTTACAACCATAATAGTAATATAACTCGTCGAAATGGTCGACTGTGACGACTGTGATTCTAAACCAACAAAAAAATGTTTAAACCTAAATTACCTTTTTAAAAAAAGTTCATGGTGCGTGAAAAATAATATCAACAGTCGCGTCAGAATGTGCAAGTACATTAATCAGATATTAGAGTTATCTACCAATAGTATGGTAAGTCATAATATTATAATATATTTGTATATGTTAAACATCCATAGAGTAAACTCCAACAAATTGGAAAAATTTTTAATTTTTAAAAACTAAATCCTATGAAATGTTATATAGGATTGATATAATATACACCTATTATGAATAAAGTATAGTAAAAACTCGAAAATTAAAATGACTGTAAAATTGTATTCAGTTCCTTCGATTTCGAGCTATAATTTTGATGTAATACATACTGACTCAATTACATTTAATATATTTTTTAAAAATTTAGATTAGATAATAACAAATTTGAGTGTTATGTAATTGAGAATGTAGTTTCCAAAATTTTTTTAAATGAGCAAAACCTGTAGGTAATATCAGTATTTTTTTTTAACTCAAAATTAAATTCACTGATAATCTGGTCAGTCAAATAAGTTTAAAATACTTACAATGTATACCTATCTTGCGTACAATAATTATTGCATTAAAAGTTACTATCTGAAATATTAAATTAAACTTACGTTAAAACTAATGAATCGAGCTAGATTATCTAGATAATTTTAGACAAATTTATTTAAATTAGATTAATTATTGATAAATTGATTATATACATAGATGTGTTTCAAGTTTCAATATTGATACTGATCTACATAGGTAGATGGTTTTACACTATATAAAGACCTATTATTATTTAAAGACTTTTATTATACTTTTAAATTATTTAATAAATTAATTAATTTTGTATTTATCCGGCCGTAATCTATATTTAAAAATGATCAATGATCATTGATCATGTTAATTGATTTGAGATTTTATGTTCCAGTCACTCGATCATTTATTTTATGCGAATGATATAATTGAGTTTTTGGCCATAAACTTTTCATCCGAACCAAAATACGTATATTACCTAAAAATGATGTTGGCCATGTGTTTGATGCCGCCCACAACAACATCTTTATCAGAAAGTTCAAAATATATGCCTATATTAACAAGATTTTATAATGTCATGGGTAATTTATATAATATATAATATTATTATGTAACTATTATTAAACATGAAATACTTATAGTTATTTGTCAACTTATTGTCAATAGTGTCAACTTATTTGAAGTTTTTGAAGTTTGTTAATACAATATTTTTCTTACATTTTATATTTAATCTAAATATTGCAGTCGAGTCTTTAATATTTCATCTAATAGTGTAGTTCCCAATTATAAAATAGTCCAAATTTTTAAAATCTTTTATTATTAAAATAGAATAAAAATTTTATTTATATGTATAAAAATTGTATTCATAGATTTGGAATTTTGAAAATTCCAATGGTTGGCATCATAAAGTTAATAATAACTAATAAGGTATAGTTTAGCTTAAGAGTTAAGTTAATGTTAACTTTTTAACTTATCTAGTTATTATGGTGTACCTACTGTATACTAATTATCTAAGTTTAGTAAATATGATATTAACTAATTCATTTTGGAAAAAACTTTGTTATGTACGGAAGACCATTTTTTATATTATGAACAATAATGAAAGGTATTCATTTTTCTACAATTAACTCTTATTTTGTTGTTCTATATAAAACAATGAATTGTTTAATATATAAAAACATGAACTTTTTAATGAACTAATTTGAGTTAATTAAAATCAGGTTTTAACGTTTTACTTGAGAGAACTGTTTAAGTCGTTAGTTAATTATTTTTTAACATTTAACTATTTAGAAAATTGGTTTAATTAACATAACTTTGTATAGTTGTTTTATCAATTACTTTGCTTAACTTTGTGAAATTATTATTGTCAGAACTTCAGTTAAAACTATGGACGAAATATAGTATGAATACTGTATACATATATACAATTCACTGCTAAACCATATAAATATAAAAAACGTAATTAATTATCATTTGAAATCACATGATATAAAGCTAAATGCATGGGATTGGTCCGCATGCACTCCGAGCTCAATATTATTGTATTCGGCGTGATTCAATCGTCCATATTCAGACGTCAGCACGTACCTAAGAACTCGGTTGATCTACGGTGCTTTTATGAAGCGGTTGAAGTAAGCGAGTTGCCGAAAACTTTGATGGAACTCGTGGAAATCGCACAGTGTCAAACGTTTCTTGATGATCTGTTGAATTTGTCCTATAACTTGGCGATTGTGTCCGATCGATCAGGTAACGATATATTATAATAATATAAGTTTATGCTTAATATTTTGAAAGAAACATGTGGCGTTGGCGAGACGTTTATAAATATGAACGCAAGCGTAATGAGCGTGCATTAATGAATGTTATTATTTCAATATATTGGAAGTCTGTTAAATTATCTAGTTCATTATCACGTTTTTAAATTGGTACAAATATTTTTTAAATGTTTATGTAATTGAAGTAAGGAAGTCAGGATTCTGGAAAATAAATATTACAATTTGCAATGGAGTTCACGAAATTTTACAAATTACTATAAGTTGTTGCAATTATCTTTCTGTAATAGGTATATATAAAGTTGAATACAAATTATAAAATTTTAGTATTAGTTTTAATGCGGTGGAGGCAGATGATGTAAGATCATGTATCCTGTATTCTCTTGACCATATATACATTTAATATACTCAATATTTCAAAATATTATGTTTTTTATCAGAAATATCCAAAATAATAAATAATATCTAAGATATTTTGATTATTATTATATTTTAAATAGTATTCTAGTAAAGTAAAATATGTAAAAAATAATATTGATCATCACATTATAACTATCTTAAAAGGTCTAGTCAGTGTTGGAATGTAATATAAAAAAATGTATGCAATTTAAATCACATTTATCCAAAAATCAATGTCCAATTTTAATTTTAACCTAACGAAGAAAAATATAATTATAATATTCTTAGTTATCTGGATACACTTTTATAAGATATTTAAATGCTCAAGCTGAATTAAATTTTTTTTTTTACTGTTTTATATTAATCTTGTTTTATAATTTATTTAGCCCTATTAATAATTTATTATTTAGTAATAATTTCGTCTGTAGGTATGTTTTGAAATACTTCTGACCTTATTATTAATTATATTAGTGTATATACTGTTGTTTCCAATAGTGATTATACTAATTAGGTATTATACTAATTACCTATTGCTAAATTACTAACTGTTAACTTCAGTTTAGTTTTTTGTTTCAAAATATATAATCATAATGGAATTAAAAAACAAAGCATTATTTCTGTTTAAATTATATTAAATTTCGATAGTTAAGTGTAAAATAATAAAAACCCAGAGAGTAGATATATACGGATTGCAGACATGCCATTTTCATTCTTATTTATCATCCTACACTGCTTTCTCAGGACTTACGAAAATTTAACAAGCTATGTACATACTTAAATTGTATCGGATTGGTGGAAGAGGTTAAAAACATTAGTGTTTTGCGAAAAAACAAATTATTATTTTTGGTATGCAACTAATAGAAAAAATTAATTAAAGAAAGAGCAGACTCAAAATTAAAATGTCTATGGGAAAAGTGTTTTTTATTATTTTCGAACTGCATGAAAAAGATTCATGAACGGTAAAATAACTAATACGAGTATATGAACTTAAATAACTGAGATTCCGATGTTTTTTTCGTATGAAACTCATGTCTGAAACTGGCATGAGTAACAGTAATGAGCTCGGAAATTCAGTCATCAAATTACAGTTCCTAATAAAAAAATCTCAATTAAAATTATTAATTTACTTTGGAGACGTCTAATTGAACATATATATATATGAATCAGATAATTATTAATTCTATAATTTTGATAGCTCTACAAATGATGAAATATGACGGCGTCAAAATACTGGTTAACACGTTAAAACCAAATTTCCTGTCTATACCCGTAGATTCTCATGCACGGTTAACCATATGTGAATTCGTAATCATGTTGTTAAGTCGGATGTTTGCACTGCTACAAGAAAAGAGGAATGAGTCAAGTGAGACGAGTGCTTTATTCGAACCACTTCGGATTACTCGCAGTACACTTGAGTGAGTTAAGTATATGACACTTAACGAATCGTAAATATATCAGTTAAGTTAATATGCTTGTTTTGAGTAAAATAAAATAAAATGTATAAAATTGATTCACTTATCAAAAATGGTATTAATATTTTGGAAAATTAAAAAAAGAATATTAGTTTAAGAAATCAATAATTGATTTTGATAAAGTTTTTATATTTCAATTGCATTTTATCAATATCATATGTATTTATTTTTTAATATAACTTTTTAGTTTTTATCTGATTTTTTTTTGTTATTTCATACAGGAAAATAAAGCTTATTACGATAACATAGATAATAATTATTACATAATAATATTTTTTATGAATTATTCAAATATTTGAATGTTGATATTTTAAAAATGTTACAAAGATTGTGTACTCTCATACAGGATTGTATTTGAAAACATTAAGATCGAAATGCTGAAAAACGTTCTCGAAAGCAGTCTAAAAAGGAGAAATGATTTTTGCTACTTGCTCGGGGAAATTTTCAATAACTGTTCGATCGACGAAAATGAATTATCAAACGAAATAATAAAAGGTTGTGATAAGAGCGTTTGGATACTCTTATCATAGTGTAATATTAATGAAAATAATAAAGGACTAATTTTATTTTATTTTTTATTTAGACATAGTAATGTTGTGCGTTTGGCCAGAAATTATAGAAATTTCACATTGGTTAGATTGCGTGAGATTTGAATCTATAAATGAAAATTTTACATTAAAAAATATCATGTTAGACATCATGTACAAAGTTTTTGTAAATTTATCGATGAAAATCGAGGTGATTATATAAGATTATTTTACAGAAAAAACAAAATTATATAAAAGATTTTTTTTCGTTTTTTAATAGTTTCAAAAATTGACCACGTTTTTGATAAAAGAGTTCATGACTTTATTAAATGAAGAGTACACCATAAATACTTACGGCGAAAATGTACAAGATATTTTAAACAGGTTGTTATTAAGTTTACCGTATTTACTAACGAATTCCATAGACAGTTCAATAAAAGATGATTGCTGCGTAAAGTTGAGTACCTATATAATCTACGTGGGTGGACTGATAAATAATGAATGCCTCTTTAATCTTAACTTTTTTTTGTACGTACGATAACGATTTGTTTTTCACTGTCCGATAGAAAATATCACAAGATTTGTTTTCATTAATCACTTCTCCGCATAAATGTTTCTTAAATCGATATATTTTTTTCCAATGTTAACAAGTTTTATAACCCTGTTCAAGTAAAAGTCTTCTGTTTGTACAGCCATACCTTCCATATTTTCACATCAGTTTGAACTTCATCATCTGAATCAAATTTGGTACCTTTCAGATGTTCTTCAAGTTTGGAAACAAAAACAATCCCACGGGACCCAATTCAAGTTGAAATGTAGTATTCGGAATCAACTGAAATCTTAGCCATGCCACAATACGGACGCAATTTCAACACTGGAATATCAAGTGATTCCGTAATATTCGCGGACTTAAAATTTGATCCCTCATAAGCTCTTTTTCTTTCCAAAATTATCTTAAAAAAATTCTCCAAAAAATATCTTATAGGTAGCATATTTGATTCTGGCGAAGAAGTTAAAACTGAAGTGAAAATATGGTATATTATACAAGGAGAAGACATTTACTTTAGTGGGGATAAAAAAACTTGATAAATATTGAAAAAATTCTATTTAGGTGGCAATTATGTATTATATAAGTAATATAGTAAAATAAATCTTATAACGTTTGCTATTGAATGTAAAGTTCAATAATTGTAGTAAATACGAAAATAGTTATAGGGATAGAGCAATTCCTCTAGGCATTACTTATTTACTTATTCACTTAATAGTATTTTATGATGAAAATTGTAAAATTATGAATAAATTATTTTGATTACACGCATACATGTATAGATTAATAGCTTTAATCAAGTCATTGCAATCTCAAAAGTGCTTTTCCTGTACAATGGTTAACGCTATAATTTGCATAGGGATCGCTTCCAACGATAACTACGATATACTTCGAAAATTTAAGGCGCTCAAAGCGGATGTCGTGATTAATTGTAAGTATCAACATTAACGTAATTTCATTATGCGTAAATAATTAAAAATCCAAAGATATAGTAGAAACTAGTGGTGGTTTTCGTACTTGGAGAGGTTTTAATTTTTTTAATTCTCCCTTCACGTTGTAAAATTACCTCATTCGATGCTGTGCTATTTTTCCTACTCCTCGTACCACGTTTGGAAACCGCTACCGGTAGGTACCACAAACCGTAACCGCACGTTATCGTTTCGGTGTAGCGGTAATATTGAATATATTGGGAAATAAAGATACTGGATTTAAAGATATCTGTTTGTGTGGATTAAATACATTGAATGTGTTTTTCCGCAAGAACCAACATAATCCCGAAATTCAAAGAATGGTTTTTAACATGGTAATAAGAATGGTTAAGTTGTACTTCGTCGACGGGGTTGGCCAAGAGATCGATCAAAAGTAATTTAAAACTATATTGTTACGAGACAAACGATGAATATTCCGAATTAACATGATTTATTTATTTTGCAGCATTCTAATAGACTTATTACATTTAATGAAAAACGCAATATTCCGTTACGACGATCAAGCAGAACTCTTCATCAGTGCCGGGGGGATTGAACCGCTACTGAACATCTTGGCTGTATATTATTCCTCAATAATAAAATTGTTTTACCATCTCACATATTATTAATATATTTTTACAAAATCAGAGATTCTTAACTAATTAGGTCCTTGAATCTACATTCCTCATAAATTTCTCAATATCGATACTTTGACACTCGTTCTCCTCATTTTTAAAACTCCAAAAAATCAATTATTATCTAAATATAATTCAAATATTACAAATCACTATGTACTTATAGTATATATTACCTATCGAAATTAAATAATTTGATATAAAGCTATTTATTTCAAAATAAACCAATACTTGTTCCTTACACGTTTTTAGATTGTAAAATATCCAATTCGGCTCGTAATACTGACGACACTGGTTGAATTGGCAGTCCACCAGTCGGCCAAGAATCGCATTAAAAGATGGAAATCCGCCAAAACAAAAAAAGGTTACCTGGAATTGATGTGCGAAATTTGGAGATACGAGAAATTTCGGTTTAATTTTATAGGTAAGCATATATTTTTTCAAAAACTTATATATATAATATATATATATATATATATATATATAAAATATAAATCTTTAATTTATATAAAAATGCCCAAATATAAAATGATTATATTTATAATAACTGAACCACAAATTAAATACATTTTATAAAAAATATAATATAAATTACCTTTTTATTTATTTTACATTTTACAATTAAGTTATTTAAGAATATTGTAGATATGTGGACTACATAGCCATACTTTTTTACAATCCCTGAAGTTTAGTACAAAGAATTTACACAAAAAAAAAATATTTCCGTATAATTTTATCTTAGGCATTTTTATCAATAGTGAAACTTTTACGTCTACACATTTTTTAAAGTATATGAAAAATGAAATTGATTTTTTTTTTTTTTTATTCGTATGGCAAAATTGATATTTGAACCATACGATACCAACATATATAATATACATAGTTTATTATATCTTTCATTAACTTTTTTTTAATATTGACTCAATAATATTCACTATAAATACGTATAAATATCTGATGATTAATTTAGCAATATATGTAGTGTACTCATATATAAAGTAAAAACAAGTTATATTTAAAAATCTAGTTTAAATCTAGTTAGTTTACTTAAAAACACAGCAAAATGTATAAGATTAATGAATTAATTGTGTCTGTAGATAGTTAACTTAAAACTTTTTTAAAAACAACATTTTAATATAAATATATTATACTTACTTAAAACTATAATGTATATAATATTTTTAGATTAATTTTTTTTCGAGATTAAAAATTTCCGAAATACTTAACATCTAACCTAATTCACTGTAGTAATATAAATCAATAAATTATATAAATCATCCGATACGATGTATCGTTTGAAGACGAGGAGTTCGTGTTTCAGAATCAAAAAGAGAGGAGAACGTTAAATAACCTGATCAATGATATCTGTCCAGCGATGGAATCTATGTACATGTGCGCTCAACCAAAGATCTATTTATTGTTACAACTGGTCGAATTCTCCGACAATGTCAGTGGAGAAGTAGGAGGTTTTATTGGGGACCAAAATAGCGTTTGCATTTACAAGAACTCTGTGAAGGAGGAAACTGTGAATGCTTGTCAGCTTGTTTCCAGTCCAGAAGATAAAGCCACCATTGCACATATTTATCATTATTATTCGCTTAAATTGGGAGAGGTTTGGATGGAAAACGACATGTTATCACATAGTTCGGACGACATGTTATCATCCGTCGAATCACAGTCCATCGACATTATGATGGTTCGGCATGTGTATCTGATATCCTTGATTAAAATGATCCAGAGCCATGTAGCTATTCTAGGTGAAGGCGATTCGGTGAGTTATAACATCACTTAGCATATGTGAATTTTTAAAATATTAGGGCGTCTCTGTCCATCGAACCAAATTTTTTTCAGAAAAAACTATCATTGCAATGTATTTCCTTAATACACACATAAATTATGGTCTAATCCATCTCTTATATTATTTAAAACTGGTATAGAAATTTTTCTCCTTCTCTTTAGATTATCTAAGTTATTAGGTATTAATATTATAAAATTATAAAAAGGTTTAGAACAACGAGTTATAATATTCTCTCAAATTAAATTTTAAAATGATACCTTAACGATTATTCTGGGTTCATATATTGAGAGCATTTAATGTGCAATGATATACGTAGTATATTTAGTCACATAATATTTTTCTATTCGTTTTTAATAATTTAAGATATTGGAAATTTTTTTATAATATTCCGGTTCGTTTTTTTTTTTTTGTTTGACATCTATTTCCAAGTGCAAATAAAATCGAGATAAACTATGATATTATTTTGTTCTTCAAAGAAACAGCCTTTAATCTGTAGTTAGTAAATTCTTATACACATTTTATAATTCTGTTTTTTACGACTAATATCAGAATATTATTGATGTTATTTATAAACTTGTATATTGTAGCTATATTATAAAATATAACATATTTTTATTTTATTTTATAGACTTTCATTTAAAATTTTAGTAAAAGAGAATTGAAGTATATTTATATAGTGTTAAAAATTTAGGAAAAACTAGGAATATATATATATTTTTATTTATAATTTCTTTTTTTTTTTTCAAATTTTCGTAATTTTTTTTTTTTAGGTTATTTATATATATATCGTTTATTTTTATTAATACTTTTTAATCTATTTAATTGTAGGAAATCGAGCAGGAAAACAAACTATATGAAGAAATAAGACGACATTATTCAAGTGAACATTATAATGTGAATAAATCCTATTCAAAATGCAAGTAGGTAATAAACTCCTATTTAAAGTTTATTTTTACAATAATAATCTAACTAACTAAAAATTTTAATTTAGAGTTTGTGTAAACATATTTTATATTTTCAAATACATGTGACTTAAAACATAAATTTATTTTCTAATTTATCAAACAGCTGATAATGGCCAAGATATTGTCAATTTATTCAGTAGTAATATTTCCTCAGTATATGAAGAACGAACTTACTAAAAACTTACTAGAATAGTTTCTTTACATCTACTAATGTAATTGAATCGTTTAGTATGTTAAATAAACTTCATATTGAAATTATTGATGTCTTCCATGAATTAGAAACCAAAATTGTTAAACAGATATCGGACCAGATGGCTTTTCTCTTATATTTTTATTTAATTGTAGATTTATTATTACTCCTCCCATTACTTATATCTTCAACGCCTCTTAAAAAAATGGATCGTTTCTATTTTCATGGAAATTTACCTTTGTCCATCCTGTTCTCAAAAAAAGAAAATAGATCAATAGTTTCAAATTATCGTCCAATATCTATAATTTCTATTCTCCCTAAAATATTCTCGAAAATAATAACTTTTAAAGTTACCCCTTTCTTTAACAACATTTTAGTACTCCAACAATACGGCTTTCTTAATCATAAATCGTCTATTACCAATCTAATAATTTATAAACATCATATCTTAAACTCTTTTACGGATCATTATCAAACAGATGTAATTTATACTGACTTCGAGAAAGCCTTCGATATAGTTGACCGTGGAATTACCTACTTATTCATAAACTTTCCAAGATTGGTTTCGCTAATCCTTTTTTATCCTGATTAAATTCTTTTTAATCTCAAAGAACTCAATTCATTAAATTTAAAAACTTTAGGTATACTTGTCTCCTATACCTGTAACTTCTTGTGTTGTGGTATTTTGATTTAGCACACGGGTGTAGTATTTTTAGTGTTTTGTCGTTTGTCTTTGTTTTATACATACAGAGCAGCTGGTGTATCGTGACATACGTAAGATAGCCTGTGGTATATTATTAACAATATTGATATTTGGACGTGAGTGCACTACGTCTACTGGTCATAGGCATTGCGAATACGTCACGTCCAGCAGAACGGCCGATTATCGTCGCGAAAAATACAGGTTAGGACAATATAATTGTGGTTCAAACATAGCGATCAGCGGCAACTGGTAACGCGTTATAATTGATACGTGGATATATTTTTTATTGTAATATCATATGTTTTATTGACAATATTATTATTATTATTTTTTATATAGCCGATAAGGCGTGATTATATTATTATTGTGTGCCTGCTGCCGGTGAGGCATGCGTTCGTAGTATCATTTATAGAAGTTAATGTTGGGTGGGCGCCTGCAATTGATAATGTATATTCTGTACTTACCTAATTGTATGTATATAATATATAAAAAATTATGGTATAGTCTAATTGTTGAAGAATATACAGTCCATTGTTATACATTATTATTACTTGAATTATTGATTTATTTATTTATATTATTATTTATCCTAGGTTTATTTGATTTTTTTGTTGGTTTTATTTTGTATGGATTTCACGGGAAACACTAATATTTTTATATTCGTCGATGATGTGAAAATCTTCAAAACCATTACATTTATTGAAGACTTTATGATGATACAAAATAATTTAAACAGTTTTAGTGAATGGTGCACTTTAATTTATCACTCTCTTAATACCGACATATCCCATGTTATTACATACACAAAAAATATAAACTAGTTAACTTTAATTTCTGTATATCTAATATAAATGTATTTTGTTCCATCCTAGTGGAAAATTTAGGTATACTGCTTGACTCAAAATTGCTATTCAATGCCCACATATTCATGGCCCAAAATAAAGTTCTGTCCTTATTTGGCATGATTAAACGCGATTGCTCAGATTTTAACGACACTTTCACCTTGAAATGCCTTTATACTCCTTTTATACGTTCCTTACTGGAATATGCACCAATAACTTGGGATAATTATAGCATTGTACATAACAACCAACTTGATTCAATTAAAAATAAAGTCCTTCTCTTTATATGCTATAAATGCAATAAATATAGCTATACATGAACAGAAGAAATATATATAGGTATAAAGATAAATTAGGTTCGAAAAATATTGCTCAAAGTAAGTTTTATAAAATTGTAGGCCATGCTTAATGACGTTTTGTGTTTTTTAACGTAATTAACAGAACTTGTGTACGCTTAAAGTTTTTATTTTAAATATTTATCAATATAACGATTGAAATTGTATATAAACAAATATCATTTATTATTATGGTTAGAAAATTATTTTAAGTTTTCGAAAGCGAAACATTAAAACATGTTAAACATTAAACCATAATGTACTGTCAAAAATGTAGCTATTTATGATTGCAGCATTTGAATATTTTGAAAAATGTAATAAATTAAATATGCCTATTACTCTTAACAATAATAATAATTATTATAAAGTTAATACTTAACACTTTTTTTTTTTTTTGAAAATATCGAATTTATTACACATTATAATATTATTATTACACGTCCAATATTTTTAAAACAAAATATGATTTATCTTCAATATTTAGTTTTGTGGTATATTTAGGAGAAGTTTGGAGAAACATATTTTTTCCCTTAACTATTTTTTATTTCCACTCACACAGCATCAAAATATTTTCATGTAAATAATATTATTTTTTAAATATTTTCTTTATTATTGCTAAAAATTTTTAAAAATATTTAAAAATATAGAAATATTTTTATATTTTCAAAATATTTTCTTTTAATTCAATAAAAAAAAAAAAAAAAATATAATAAATTTAACAGCTGATGGTAACTCCGGTTAGATGGTTAGGTGGAATTGGATTGTCTCCCTCACCCTGGGAAATTTGTAACCGAAAATCCGTAACAAATTTACTAACTTCGGAACCGAAGATCGAAATGTTTTTCTTACTCTGCTTTAATCATATACGACTGTAAATTTTGCAACAACACTTTATTCCGGTCATTGAATTCGAACCTCCAACCATCACTTAAAATTTTTTGTACTCTCGCTTAACCGACAAATCTACATTCCCGTTATACAAATATTGTCGGAATTGTGGGTACATATATGATCGAATAATGATATCTGATTATTTGAATCGCTACAGTATATTAATAACAGCTAGAAGGAACTGGTGCAAAACCGAATTTTGGATTGCTCATAACCCTTATTGGGAAAAGCTACCCCTTTTTGCTTAGTGCATTGGGGGTCAAGATAGGGTTATGGCTCCTTTAGAGAAAACCCAAAAGAAAGACTTTTAGTATGTTATATAATCATTTATAAGTACCATAGAACCATTTATAATAAGTTATATTAAACCAAAATTAGTGTCTAGCTAATAAGTAGACCGAACTATAAAATTAAGGAAAAATAATCTATAATCATTTTAAAATATCAAAATTCCTATCGGAGAATAATAAATAAATTAGGGTTTTGTATCCACTCTAAAGTTAATGTACAAAATAAATAGGTATCTCTTTCCTTCATAAAATCATAAATATGTCACTGATGCGATTAGTACAGGTTTATTAAAAGAATATTTAAGAATCTAATACAATAATTAACTATCTGTAATCAATGTTTTAATCCTAGAATCAAGACTTAAAATGAATTATATTATGTTTCTCGATTGACCGAAAATGGTGTGGTTATATATATATATATATATATATATATATATATACATATTTTGTATGTATCATTTTTAACTTTAATAAATAAATACGATTTTAGTAAATTTTTCAAAACGCCGATTATGCAAAAATGGCATTTCATTATATTGCAAGGCAGTTATAGGAGAGGGGGGAGGAAATGGGTAGGAAAATTTCTCCCATCATATAAATAGATTGATGATCTTTTTTTTTGTTATAACTCATAAATTGCCTCTCTCCTTCAAAACCTCTATATCCTCTCCTGTTATATTTTCAGAATTGTTTTCCATTACTGCGGCTAACGATGTTATGTACAGTATTACATGATTTGGTTAAATTTTCATTTTTTCGAAATAAAAAAAGCAGGGAAAACTTTTCCCAGAATATAAAAATATTATTGAAAATTTATCTCAGAACTTTAAATAGATGTACGTCATGTACTATGTTGAATCCGATTTTTTTGTAAATTTTATGCATTTAATTGTCTTATGAATATAATTTAAGATAATACACGAAAGTGTAAATTATCTAGATTAATTATAAAAAAAATTAATATTCTAATAAAAAAAAAATCCCTCATATTTTTATATATATATTACTTACAAACTGTTAAGTAAAACAAAACGTATTTAGTGTGTAATGTAATGCAATGAGATGGAATGTGGATTATTGTTCATGATCCATACAATAATAAAAATCACAAAGTATAATATATATAAGAACCGATAAGTATTCTATAGATAGAAACGGTTTTTTCGGGCATGTTATGTTCAATTAAAGTATAAATAACATACAAATAAATATTTAAGATTTTTTTACTTTCTCGTATTTTTTCAAAAATCGAGATAGTATTGTAATCATCTGACAAAAAAAATAATAAAAAATCAAATTTTTCCACAACAGTACCTACATTTATATTACACTAAACTAAAAGTAATAGATTCTAAATATTAATAGATTTTTAAATATGTATAAAAAAAATTATAAAAGATGCATTTATATTTATAATTAAGTATAGGAAAATATTGGCGTTCAGTTTATGGAAATTGTATTATTTTTTTAACAATATCTCAACAATGGTAGCTGAAAACATAAATGTTGTAAAATCTTTATTGTATATCTCAAACATTTCCCGACATATTCATGTAGTTTCAAACACTAATATTTTGTATGTTACACCCATTTATATCATCTGTATTTGAGGTTTTTTCATGTGTTTGTTGTCCGATCGAGATATTCGAAGATCCAAATCCGATTGGCTGCAATTTAACATTTTTAGTAGTGCATATACGTGGATAGACACACGGTAATAATTTAAGTTTGAAATTTAATTTACTATAGTAATAGAAGTTATTTACTTCGTAATTGTTTTGTCAAAAATGTCAAGTCAACTTACCAAGATATTACACCATTTCAGAGCAATTGATATCGAATTGATAGTTCTAATGTCATGATAACTCCATTTCAAATGATTTATTACCTAATAAAAAAGAAAAATAATAATAATTTATAATTGTTGGTTATTTATGTTCTTATTATCGAATAATTAAGACAAAATTACAAACAATGCAAATAATATATATTATATATATATATATTTATTATATTATTGGTAGATAGTTACAACATTTTAAGTATAATTTGAAGTACATATTTATGAAAAATATGTATGTAAAAAGTATATAGGTAAATATATATATATATATAAAACAATTATTTTGGTAAATTTCCATCTACATTAAAGAAAAAGTCATTTAGACATTCAATTAATTTTACCTTGAAATTTACTTACATTCATAGATTTTAAGAAGGTACCTTGTTTAGGTACCTATAAAATATTTTATACTTTTTACCTTAATATTTTTCAAATATTTAGATTATACTTTACAATATGTGTCGGCAATTAATATTGTTAATTAGGTAAATATTTAAATAATATTTATAATATATATATACTATAAAAATTTAAGACTTTTAGTGTAGATATTATAAGAAACATTAAATATATTCTATGAAAAAATACGAGATAGTTAACTGTTATACCCGTGTTTAACAATATTAAAAACTTGATAGCATTTAAAAATGTATAGGATTTAGAACTTCACAGCATTTCAAATTTGTGAGTATGTAAAATATTTAACAGCATTGAGAATTTGTGAGAATTTTTTTTATAATATGAATGCAAGACTGTTTTAAATTAGCAGCCATTTTTATTTACAAAATATCATTGAACAATTTTGGAGTATATTACTGAAATGGTATTGAATTCAAAATCGGATATGGTCATTCATATTCACATCATTCATTCATCATCATTACATTATATTCGTAAGTGATAATTTAGGAAAACAAAAACTGAAATTTCAAGATTGGGTATCATTGTTCGTGCGAGAAATAAGTTTCTGTACACACATTACCATTGAATAATAATAACGAAATACATTTTCCGCCTTCTAAACCTCACTGAAACCGTTGGAATGACCTGCCCACCTAACAAACTACCCATTACGGCGGTAAATTGTGCAATTTAACGCAATGTTTTGCCAAACGATATACACACAAAACCGTAAATTTTTTATATATATATAAAAAAAAAAAAAAAAAAAAAAAAAAAATAGTAGCTAAATGGATTTAAACATGAAATATTGCTTCAGAGTCACAGGAAGTTGTACTTTCGAAAAAAAATAAAATAAATCAATGTTTTCTATGTTATCCAATTTTATTCATTAGGTACAATAAATATTTAACAGTGAATAATTATCGAATAATGATTATTCATATAAAAACAATAAATTATATTATATAACTTTGTTGAATGATGAAAATTAATTTTCAGACTGAGCTATATGCCAAACAGAATATAATAAAACATAGTGGAGTCTGTTATAATACGTCTCGGTATATATAGTGCCATCATAAATATAAAAGCAGTATTTATCTCAAAAAATTAAACCGTTGGGATAATAATTTATTAGTTTAAACTATTATTTTTACACATTTTTTGATAATTATTATTAGAAATAAGCATCCAAAATTTTTTCGGATTTTATTTTTTATACTTAAATAATTATTTTTACCTTTCATTTCACTTTATAGTAGATACTTTATTTTTATTTATTTACATAAATTAACATTTAGGTATATATCTATACTATATAAATTATATCTCCATTGTACAATTATCATTATTGATCTCTTTACAATGAATAAAACATTAAAGGCGTGTTTTATGTGTTATACAAGCCCTTATAGACTACTTTATAATATAAATCAATTTTCATATTCTTAACTGATATTCAAATTGTTTTTTTTTTAAGTTATAGACATACTGCTAATTGAAAAGCTATTTTAGCTAGAACTGCTAGATGAATAAATTGTATATAAATTAGGATATTAGTGTACTCAGAAAATATATAGTATTTTCATTAGAATTTGCATGATATTTTATTGATATAACATTTATAAAACTTTAAAACTTTTAAGGGGATTTTTAGGGGTACTAATTTTAAGATTACTTAAAAATGATGTAGAATTACCCATATAATAGAAATATCAAATAATCTGTTAAAAAATTGGGCTTCTGTGCATATTTCTTTAGAATGTCAGTAGAATTAAAATTATGTATTTGAGTAAATAATACATCTGTTTTCATAATTGCCAATTTGTGAATACGAATTAAATGTGAATCTCAAATTTAAATAATTATCAATTAACTTAAGATAACTTAGAAGATAAAAATTATGTATGAATTGAATTTGGTATTAAACATTTTTTATAATATTTGAAAAAATAAATTTTTCAACAAGAATTGGGTTAATTTTGGTTTAACATTGAATATATGATAGTTGTAATTAACATAATAGTTATATTATACGATTAACCATCAATCTTTTTTTTTTGCCATATGAAAAATAACTATAACCACAGTTTATAGCCTATATTTTTCGTTCAGTGAGTACCCATAATTCATTACTCCATTACTTACATATAAATATTACGGGTGCAATATTCTACTTTGATCAAATTATCTGTTGATTTTTGTATTGCAGGTTTTGCGAATTACAAGTCTCTTATATTAGTACAAAGAAGTATTAGGCAATTACTAAAGATCGAAGAAAAACAAAATAGGACAAGGAGTGCAGTTGTTGCTTCCTCGCACCCCAGGCAGTTGCCCCTGTATAAGACTCCTTACAGAAATCATATTTAAAATTAAATACATAATATAAAGTAATACTAAAATTAAAATTTTAAATAAGAACTTAAAAAATACTTTATATTATATTAATATTTGTAGGATTCTTAAAATTAGTCTCTTTCCACAAAATATACTGGTTTTTTTCTGACCATAACGGGCACGGTAATAAGACATTTTGAAGACAAACTGAGTAAATAAATACATATAAATTATAAGATGGGACAGTAATATTGAGTTTACCTAATAATGTATTTAAATCCATTGAGGAATTCGGATGAAAAATAAATTTAATAATATCAAGATTAAATCTTAGAACTGAACTTTGTAAGTTGTTTCAGTTTGCAAGATAAGACATTTTTTAATTTACTCATGGAGTCTAATATATAGGTTTATTATTATTAAATTATAATTAAAAATAGGGTTAAAATCTTGAATATGACACAATTTTTAGGGTATTGTTCATTTTTTTTTAAACCAAATAATGTTAATAGCACGGCTACTAGGTTGCACCTAAATTTTGTTACTTATTCAAATAAAATTCCAAAATGTATAAATTAATTATTTTTAGTAGTTATTATCCATACATTTTAAAAGTATTTTTAAGTACTCTGTATATAATGATAGAGTAGATTCTTTTAAATATTATATTGTACATTACATACAGTATTATATGTGTTATAGATACGAAGTATACGAACTATTACTCAATTTTAGACGTCTCTAAAAGCCGTTTGAAACACCCTACTCTTTGAACTTATCTATACGAGTATATGTATATAATATATATATATATATATATATAGGTACTTCATGTTATGGTGGTGTACTTTTGATATTTCTTGTAAAGTTTTTTTGCCCGATTGCGAGTG
This sequence comes from Pemphigus obesinymphae, assembly GCA_025469235.1. Lineage (NCBI taxonomy): Eukaryota > Metazoa > Arthropoda > Insecta > Hemiptera > Aphididae > Pemphigus > Pemphigus obesinymphae. The sequence goes on along the minus strand of JAIPRL010005977.1, from coordinate 6,260 downwards.
CAATTATCTAATGGATTCCATAGCGATATCGTATTTAAGCGTCTCTCCACGTATATACATATAAACTAAATGCATATTATATACTTAAATTATAACATTTATTATGTTATATGTATAAAATATGTGTGCACATCGGCATGTAGCAATGATTTTTTCTATAGAGTCAAAATATTCAGAGACGTTTTAATTATATTTTTATTTTATTTCCCAAATATCGAATAAAAATACTTTCAAAAACAGGAAATAAGAAAAAAAAAAAATAAGTAATTTGCATAAATTGTACCAAACTTTACAAATGGTTTGAGAAAATCCGAGGGTGGGAAACTCGGATTCACTGACTTTTCTAAGGGAGTCCATCCTCCACGGGCCCTTTTCCTACAAATCCATAACATATAGGTAATATATGCGTTATAATATTAACCAGAATTTCTATAGTACATTATGTTTACATGTACTTATGGTAAAAAGTTGAATATTTTTAGATTCCGAGAGAAACGATTAATGTATTTGTTTTATAATTATGTGTTTTACATTGATATGGTTTTTGGGAATGTTTTGTTTTCTTTTTTTTTCATTTTGTCTGTACTCTGTGTCTGTAAATCCTATTAATGGGAGTGCTCCAATCATTACATCCTTGCCTACTCATTTTTTGGTAATAAATTTCATCTTGTTGGTATCTACTTTAAAGAAATAATTTTTATATTTTTCCCAATAGTTTTTAATGCGTAAGGCAAAACTATAATTTAGTCAAAATTGACTAGGGTCTTATTTCTTTGTTATTCCGTCGTAAATAATAATTTAAAAAACTTGAAATGTACACAGAAAACATATATAAGTACAAATAATATTACTAAATATATAATTATGTACCTAATGTACTATGTTAAATTATCATAATAAAATTAATAACAATAAATATCATAATACCATATCATAGTGCGTTCTTTAAATTTAAAATTTAAATTAAAACCTCATAATTTTGATTAAGCATGCGATTTGACACGTAATCCACGATACACAACTTGAAGTTTTATTTAAAAGTTACGTGACCTCTTTACTTAATATCGCCGAGGTTGCACCTTGACGTATGTTTCTTTATTATTATGTAATATAAGTACTTACGTGTTTGATAGGTGGAACTGGGTAGTACCTACCTAGTATTAAAATTTTCTACTCTTTATTTAAATGTTTGTTGCAGAGTATCATGAAACGTATCCATATTCCATAACAGTAGGGTGTAAATATCTTTTTAATTTTACAGTTTCACTAAAAATATATTATTAGACTTTGTATATAATATATATTAATTTGAAATTTTTTTATATAGCTTACAAAAAAAAAATTGAATATAGTTTTGTTTTAATTATTTAAAAAAAAGTAATGCGCTCAAATTTAAGTTAATAGTTATTTGAACTTGTATGTATCCTCTGTTCTTTACATGACTGCCTGGTATTTTTAGTAATTACAGTAATTATTTTTAGTATTTCACGATACATTATTTTTTTTTTTTTGTGGAGTTATGTTAAGAGCCATGTGGATAAATCTAAATATAATACGTACGGAACAGGGAAAATGTAACTACCTTCTTCACAAATGGAAAATAAAGGACTCACCTTATTGTAACAGCGGGTAGATACAGACTATCAGGCACATTGTGGATGAATGCCCTCAAACAAGATTCAAGGGAGGAATAGAGGTCCTCCACAAAGGCGATGGCGAAGAAATGGATTGGAAATTTAAGACTCACGTTTGCCTTTAAAAATTTTTTGTACTATTATTATTATTAATGTTATTGTCAACTGTTGAGTATATTGTAAATTGTTTTTTGTATCACTAGATACCTTAGTATTTGTAAATTATATATATTTTGTTAATTTAATTTAATGTTTAACAGGCTATTTTCACTAATATATTTACGCCATATGAAATTAAAAAAATGTTAAAGCTAAAGTATGAAAGGAATTGTCAAAGACACACTTAGTCTAAAATTAGTACAAGTCAGTCTAAATAACGAGTTTTTTGTACATCATTTTTGAATTGATAATATTTAGAACTACTACTTAAACACCATAATTAGTCTTCATCGTGATTAATATCATGTTCAAAGCATAGATCAAAGTGTATATTTAAGAGAAAAGTCTCAATAGTCATAACTTATTAGAAACCTATTACAATTTTGACTTTTTTGAACGAGTACCCAGATGGAAAATATTTATTTAATAACCATTTGATCCACCGACCATTGCTCATAAAAATAATATTATTAAACGTAACGTCTGATAATTATAAATAATAATAATAAATAATAATTAATAATAATATTAATAATAAAGGTATATATGGACATACCATTGTATACTAATAAGTGTGTTTACTGGTTATTGAGGCTATAGTAAAGACATAATAGTTATAATAAGTACAGTGGAACCTCGATAAGTTGAAATTCAAGAGAAATGCAATTTTTTTCGACTAATCGAGGTTTCGACTTATTAAGGTTTTCGAGCTACCAAGGTTTTATAAAAAAAATTCGACTTAAAGAGTTTTTAAAATGTATGTATGTATTGAAGTTTTTAAGTACCTAGTATTTAATACAATGTAAATAAATGTGATTATGTAGGTTTGTATCGGCAATACCGATACAAATGAAAAACTGTTGTGTGCCGAAGTTAGTTAGATAATAAACACAATAAACGCGATTAGATAAAATTACCGCGAACGCGTAATCGATCGATCGCAACTGGCAATACCGATACAAATGAAAAATACCCGTCATTATCAGTCTATATTCAGAGCACAATATGTTCGAGTTATCTATAGTTTTTTTTTTTCGAGTAATCGAGGTTTTCGCAAGGGAACAGCATTTTTTTCGACTTATCAAGGTTTTCGACTTATCGAGGTTCCACTGTAATTAATTTTTATGTAATAATGTGTATGAATTCAATTTTACAACCTTTTCGTAATATATTTAGGTATTTAGGTATTCGACTTTTTTCATACCAAAAAATATTTTAATATTGATATCTCAGTTATATAATTTTCTTTATACATTTTATACTTATATTTACTATATATACTATATTTTAAAATGACTGATTCAATTTTTATTATTTCAGATGTCGATAACCTATACGTGGAGTGAACAGCAAAGCGTTACGCTAATTATTTCGGCGGAATTGGGCATTTTTTTGCACCAATTCCATCCCGTCATGAAGTTTGTCATAGGTATTCTTGTAGTACTCTTGTAGTGATTATGATTGTATTTTCGCTGTTCGATTGAAATTTTCTTTCTTCTTCTTAGGAGGTATTTTATTATATGGAGTATGTAAAGAATATCTGAGATATATGACAGTAAGTTATTTATTTAATTTTATAAATATTCTAGACCGTATATTTGTTTAGTTAATGTAGATGAAATTGATATTTTTAATAAATTATTGTTTATTGATTTCAAAATATCGCCGAGCATCAATGGAATTTCTGCGGTTCTCTTAATTAGATGTGCTTTTGTTTTAACACCGGTTTTATCCTTATTGTTTAATAAATCTTTAAATACCTACTGGACTATTTTCGAACATATGAAAAACATAACTTTAGTCCATATAAAAGAAAAGTAGAAATTCTGTCTTTAATTATCGACGTATCACAAAAATATCAACTATACATAAACTATTAAAGAATATGACCAAACCGATGTTACGCGCAGGGTTGGATAATAATTAGTTATATGTATCAAAGTTACATTTATAACTCGTAATCAGTTACATATTTTTCAATTAACTTTAAAATGTAATTCGTTAAAATTTTTATTGTAACTTTAAATAAAAGATACATGTATCTAAAGTTACATTTAAATAATGCAATCCGAGTTATGGTTTATTTGAATCGCTAACTGCAGAAACGGGACAAGTCCATTTTTATCAATTTTGATTTTATTATCATTTTTCGTTAAGCACGCGTAAATACATCATTTACTGCAGAAAGGAGTCAAATTCGACTATCCAAACGCTAAATATAGTGTTTGGAAATTTCACTTTACTGCAGAAAGGGAACATGTCCATGACATGTCCCATTTCTGCAGTAAACATCTTATATAATATATAATTATTTTGAATTTATCTTATCCGTGACCGTGATTTTGGGTTGATTAAAAGATCGCTAGTAAAATACGAAAGACTATACACAATAGATCAATACATTAATTTAATTTCCGAAGCTTCGAAAATTTCTAACAAATTTTCAGTCGTAAAAGTTGTATTATTAAAATTACGTATACAAATTTTGTATACGTATACATGTTATTTATTTTACATAAAATAAATATCAAGAATATACTAATACTATGATAATCAGGGGCGTAGGTAGAAGGAAAAATATGGGTAGGCTTGTAAGTCGCCACGTATGCTCATAGATTTTTTTTACTATACTTAAATGGAATCAATTCCGATAAATATAATACATTATACATAATAATATAGACTATAATATTTAACATATTAACACGAAAATAATCAAGTACCGATATGATACCAATAATCAGCGATAGTGGATGTATTTATTATTATTTATTATTTAGGTCAATGTAAAAACCTTGATTGTACAAGTCTGGATTTAAAACTTTATTTTTAAATGGTTTTTATCAGACTATATGATATGTTATATATGTTACATGGTTATATATACTATATGTTCTTAAAGGAAAATTAGATTGTTTTGTAAAAGTTGATACGTGGATATTTTAATAATATGTGTCGGTGATAAAAATTATTACATTTATAAGGTTCTATATATTTTTATTTTATTTTCAATACGAGCCGTGGCCCAAAGTACAGTAACAATTTAACATAAAAGATAACAATAAAAATATTATATATATATATAGTGAGAGAAAAATTTTTGTATACAAAATAATAATAATAAGAGTGAGAAAAATACATTTTGACAACTTATAAATTAAAAGACGGATTCTCGTTGGCAAGACGCATCATCAATATAGTGGGTGGTTACAGGAAAAGTTAGTCGTGCATAAAGGTAATAAGAAAGGATAGGAAGAGCTGGTCTGGATGCGAGGTATTTTAAAGTTAACGATGGAAAGTAACTCAGAACAATCAATAAGCTTATGTAGAAAAACCTTATATTTAACTTATCTATTAGCTAATGACTGTAAATATAACCTAATTGATACTGGTTTATAATCATGAGGTTAATATCCAATTTTTAATAAGTAGGCAGCAAAACTCAAAAACTTTCGTTAAACCTTTTCAAGTTGGCTCATATAACTTGCAGTGTGAGGATCCCAAATTACAACAGAAAACTTTAAAATGGACCTGACTAGCGTACAATACAATGCTTTTAGAAGAGCAAGTAACTTAAATTAATTGCATATTCATTTAAGAAGGCCAAGAGTTTTCAAAGCTTTACAGCATGTCGCATTAATATGGGCATGAAAATTTAAATTACATTATACATTACTCCAAGATCGTTTACTGTATTAGTTTCTATAGTAAGAAAGATACCACGCAACAAGTACTACGTATTATTAAGTTAGTACTACTTCTATAAAAGCACATAGTGTGACATTTAGAGACATTAAAGTCTAAACCTAGGTTAACGGCCCAAGTATCTAACGCATTTAAGTCAGTTTGATCTAAGTAACAATCAGATACTGGGCGTATTTCTAAAAATAACTTTAAGTCATCAGAAAATAATAAGAATTTACTATGGAGAATAACTTTATTTACATCATTGATAAAAAGCGTAAAGAGTATAGGGAAAAGATGTCCACATTGAGGTACTCCAGATGGCGTGTTAAGTACCTGCGAATTGATACCAAATATTTTCACAAATTGTTTGCGATTGGACAGATAAAAATCACGATTATAAAGACTCACCAAAACCACAACTGCTAAGAACTTTCATTAATGCTACATGGTTTACTCTATCAAAGGCTTTACTAAAGTCAATATAGACGACGTCAACTTGATTTTTATTTGCAAAGGCACCAAACACGTAATCAGTAAACACAAGATTGCATGTGCTAACCGGTCGACGCGGGCGAAACCTGTGTTGCTCTTCTACTAAAATATGATTTACCGTAGGTTGAATACAACTTAAGACTAATGATTCGAATAATTTATCTATGTGACTAATGATAGTTATTAGTCTACATATAATAAAATTAGCAACATCAGAAATATCGCCGGATTTAAATACTGGCGTAATGGAACTAAGTTTAAGTATTTCAGGGAAGATTCCCGAATCAA
>JAIPRL010005976.1:0-29511 GCA_025469235.1 Pemphigus obesinymphae | reverse complement strand
AAGAATGTTAAATGGCGACGAAGACGACAAAATACTTAAAAAGCTTTTTTATACTTTTTTTAATACCGTATTAATTTATACTTATTTTTATATAATTTTACATAATACATTTACAATATTTACATATCAATACATTTTACACACTTTTACAAAATTTTAAGTGCATATTTAAGTACATATTTAAAAATAAATACATATTTTATAGCATATTACAGCATTTTTAGAAGCATATTTTGAGGATTTTTTGTGCATTCCGGTTCCTATTTATAAATATTGTGTTATAAGTGATTTAAATTTATTGTTAAATATTGATACAGAATATTCAATTTCTTTAAACAGCAAAAAATCAATTGATTTAAACTACTAAAAAAATAATATTTGTATACATTTCAAAAAAATTAAATTAATGAAAATAGGTATGTCACTTCACCCAACCCACTAGGATACAATACATAGTGTATCATTTTAAAAATATAAATTTTTTGAAATTTTTTAGAAATTTGTGTACAGGATAGGAATAATTATGTAGACCAAGTTTCGGGTCTTAGCTTATAATATTTAAAATTTTTAATTATAGATTATATTTTGCCTTGAAATTTTTATAAAATTACCTATGTATAACGACGTATTTAGAAGGGCGTTAACGTAGTACGTAGGTGCGTAACTAGTGAGTAGGATGGTAGGCTCGGGCCTTCCCACTATTCTTTGAAAAACTATTTTTAAAAGCTTTACAATTTCCCAAAAAATATATTACGATAATTTGTGCTTTCAATACTTTATAAAAAAACATATATTTATTTTAATTGTTTGTATTATTTGTACATATTAGGCCAGTCTCACAGGCTCACAGCCACATTTACGGTTCAAAGTGTATGATACACACGTTTATCTATAGCATATTATTTTTGGCGTGCCTATACATACCAATACAGATTGCACACATTATATACATTCAAAACGTATTAACTATGGATTGTACATATTATGATATTCTATGCATATATTATTTTAAACATAATAATATTGATACTAAGATATATCACTGACAACAACTTATTAGGTCCACAATAATAACAGTGCATAGTATTCGATACAGCGATAGTGGAATAATAGAGGGCCCGTAAACCTGAACTTTTTAATTTTACAAGAATGTTTTTTTAAACGGTTTTTATCAGATATAAATCATTACCATTTATGATGATTAAATTAAAATAGTTTATATTTATAACACGAATATTAGACTATTAATAAATAATATTCCTCGAAAATCTATAGTTAAAGCTATTTCTGCTATTCAAATCATTACAAACCATTTATTGTAACTTTTAAGTGAAGTAATGAGAGAGCTATACTATAATATATATATATAATCTAAAGGCAACTACTTACTATTATTATATATATGATACAGAAAAATTTTCGTCATAGAAATGATGAAATATAATAATTTTTATCACCGAAGCATAACATCATATCCACGCATCAACTTTTACATAATAAGTAATAACCTAATTTAGAACCATTATATAATCTGATAAAATTATATCTGATAAAAACTGTTTTTAAAAAAATCTTGTAAATTTTAAAATGCCAGTTTATTCTTGTTTTAATAAGTCAAAAATGCAGATTTGTAATGTCCAGATTTGTAACATCCGGAATTTTACAGCTCAGGATTTTAAGTGAACCCGAATAACCGTATACCCACTATCTCTATTTACTAGTATCATATCGGTACTTGTTTATTTTCTTGTGAATGTGTTATATACTATAGTCTATATTGTATATATATATATATATATATTTATCGGAATCGTGTACATTTGAGTATAGCAAAAAAATATATGACCATACGTAGTGACTGACTGGTCTACACATATTTTTTCTTCCAGCTAAGGTCCTGTAACGTACGCATGATAGTTGATGTTTCATGAATTTCTTATAAATATTTATATTTACTTGTAATTGTAATATTATACACAAACGTGTCCATGTTTTGTCCATATCGTATCAAATTACCGTACAGTTCGATTTGGATTTGGAAAACAGATTAAAAAAAATCCACAAATTACATTTTAATCTACCTTTTTATTGTTTAATTTATTACATCCAGTGCTTGAAAATGTGGTTAAAAATATTTAGTTTTAATTATTGTTAAACGGCTATTAATTATTTGTTTTTTAATATTATAGTAAGGACAACATTTTCCCTCGACAAATACGCACCTATATTGCCTTTCCGGAACGCCGTGTAAAAATCAGTATTGTTATTTGTAATATAAAATATAAATGTTAAGGCAAGTTGGGGTAACTGCGACGCGATTTTGAAAAGTTCAATTTTGAATAAATATTACGACTCACTATTTCCCATTTTATCAATATGAAGAATGTTTTATCTATAAAAATAAATATAAATATTTTGAATTGTTTATCATTAAAAAAATATATTATTATAAAAATAAAAATTATGTCGCAATTTATCATTGGTAGGAGGTAAGTGCATACTCAGATTCTAATATACGTTAATAATACAGATATTTCAAGATTCTTTTAAAGTTGCCTAAAACTATAAAATTTATACTAAAATATTAACATGAATAAAATTAAAACTAAAACCAGTACAGTGTTGTCATTTATAATATGTATGAGTTTCAAAATTTATGTAGAACATATTCAATTTGGATATGAGTTGCATTTTTTTTAAATCGTAAAACTAGAATTTGCACTTGCTCCAATTCACCCTAAAATATAAAATACTTTATAAATATTATAGTACAAACACACAATAATATATATATATATATATATATATATATATATTATAATATTATGCAGTTTTTACATAGCTACTTACTATATTTTATTTGTTATTTATATTTTAAATAAGATTATTTAAATTACAAGCGTGTAACCGAATATAAGAATTTTTAATCACTAATTTTTATAGATAATATTATTAAGTAGTTAAATAATATAGTATTGGTTTATTTTATAAATAACTCGACTGAAAAAAAAAACACTATAAAATTAATAATATTTAAAATGTTTTCGAAATTTTTGGTGGTTATAATTTTAAAGGTCTATTATAAACTGTTTTAAATAAAATAATGTTTTGTGGATTTCAAAAAAATAATAAAAAATAATAATATTATTATTCATATAAAATCTATTAAAAAAGAAAATAAGTTATTTTAGATTGGTTTTACAACAATTATATTTATTTATATATTTTTTATGTATGTATATTGTATATGGTGTACATATACACCTTTTGGGGAAGAAGAAAAAAACTAACTGTAGAGATTTAGAGATAGAGATTTTTGATAGGGAATTTGTTCTAAATGTTTTTTTATAAAACTTACTTTTTCATTTTCTAAGTAGTATTTCAAAATCGTATAGAAAAACTAACATTCATAAGAGAAATATCACAAAAAAATTTATAACATAGAAAATAATAAATAAACTAGTCATAGTTAACGACTATATAGATAATAATATATAATATTTATAACTAACAAAATAATGATAGTTAATGTTCTTGTACTATTTATAGTTTTATACCTATTCAAAATATTATTAAAATGCAATAAATTAACATTTTATTTAAATAATATCAAAATGCTTTTAAATTAAGTATACTGTACAATTTTAGTTTTAATAAATTTAAACACGTGCGTTTTAAGAATATTAAATTAATAATACGCATTAAAAGATAAAAACACAAGCTCCTATACTCTCACTTTTTAACTCGAGTTACAAATAGGTTTTTTTAATTAGGAAGCCTTTGAGAGACGGTCTTTACAAAGTTCTTATAATTTTATTATTATAAAAAAAATTATCCTTAGTATAAATTAATATTTTTACTTTATATAATAATAGTGCTAAACTCGATTTTTCCGAGAATTAAAGGTAGGATTTACTTTTTTCATTTCCGTTTCTACACTTTTCATACGAAATAATAAATTGTATAAATATATTTATATATTCAAAAATATGGTAACTAAATAAATTTTATGAACCATATATTTTATATGTTTTAAGTTTAAAGTTTAATTTATGTTTAAGTCGTTACAGATATGCATTTATCTAAAATTTTGGTATATGTTATACTGTTTAGTAATTTTTATAATAATACCGTTTAAATAATTGATAATCAAACTTAAATAATAATAGTCATATTGGTAGACTTGAAACTGTGATGTTATTAATAATGTAGATTTTACCGGTAAATTGTGCATATATATTTCTTTGCGTTTTTTTTTAATTCTGTAAATTGGTTAATATTTTCATAAAACCTTTTTCAGTTACTAATTTACTATAAAAGTTACAAATTATCATTGGTATCAAATTTCGTCTCTTTAAGGATGTTACATGTTCTTCAATTTAATGGGTAATATATTATATACAGTAAATAAATCTTAATTTAAATTCCAAAGGACTTATTAATTTAATTTATTTCAAATTTAAATACATTTTATCAAATTTAAAGACAAGAAACTAAACTTATATAATACGGATACAGAAAATTAAAAGATTTAAATGGTCTATGTACATTCTACGTATATATAAATATTAAACTTTATAATTTTTCGTAACATTATTCCGTTATATTACCCAATACATAGACGGATTGTAATAATATGTGTGGCTATTAAAAAAAATTAATAATAATGAAAATAATATACTGTTATAAAAATAGTTGATAAAATGTTAAAATACTAGATATTTATTTGAACCGTATGGTTAAAATGAGTAAAATACGTTCGCATATGATGGTAATTTTTACTAATTATGTATAATACTAATTCAATCAAAAAATAAAATATTTGTAGTATGACCACTTTTGTCTTTTATAAACCTCCTCCTTTCGAATTGAAAATCCCTCACAATGTTCAAATAATATAGTTTTAAATATTGTTTAGAATAAAAATAAAACACATAATTGACATATTGACATATATTTACAATGTTGTGAAATAATTTCACACATATCTGTAATATTTAAATATACATGCTTTCATAAATTTGTTTAAAATAAATTATCACAATGTATTCAAATAATATTATTTTAAATATTACATTTAACATATTATTAACACATTTCTGAAATATGAAATTTACAATATTTGTTTACATAATATTTTCATTGCTATACCCAATGTTTTTTTTGTAAATGTGGTTAAAAAATATTTTTACAATATTTATATGTTCTAAATCCTATCTGGGTTAAATTATTCTCATGCTACGTTTGACCAAATGTATTTTTTGGAGGCATGTCAACTTTTTTTCAGCTCAAAAATACAAAAAAAATAAAAACAAACAACTATATGGACAACTACAAATTTTATGATATATAATAATAATATTATAAAGAATGATTTTATTAATTCCCGAATAATTTCAAGGATATTTATTGTCAAAGTGAAGCAAATTGATAGAAAAATCCATCGTGAAAATAAAACGTGATCAAAATTGCTTCAGGGGAAAAGTTTTCAATTTATTCTGCAAACGAGAGTTTGTTACTAGAATGTCAGTTTAATATGATTTCAATTCAAAAAGACTAGCAGTACAAAGGAAAACTTTCGCTTGTTTCCTTTCGTCTTGTATACATTTTATTATAAATTTAAAACGATATTATAAAAATATAAAAACAAAAAATATTATTAATTTTGATTTCCTATTTTGAAATACGGGCATATATAATTTTTTAAACATTTCCGATTTATCGACAACACAAATATGCATTGTATGCCTAATATTTACATACTGTACATGAAAACCTATAAGAAAAGGTGTTTATTGAATAAAATACCGTTCTGTTCACTACGCACGAACAAATTAGACTCGATTTGAAAAGTTTTAAGAATATACAGTTAAATTCAAAGAAGAATAACAATATTTAGATTGCATCAGGGATAAACTTCTCTTAGTATAAAATCTGATATTATAAAAAAGGATTAACTGATAGATACAAAAACTAAATCATAGAAATAAAATGCATATAAAATAAAAATTCGATTTTATATTTACTATTTTAAACAAATAATAGTTTCCATTATCTTTAAAATAGAAAAATTATAAATGTAATTTCATATAGAATTGGTAAAAATAGTATTTATTTTGTAAAATATTCAAGTGACAATCCAATAGTAGAAAGTTATAGGTATAGGTAAACAATAATCATTAGATGATATATTTTGCTCATGAACATCATTACTGTATATTATAAATAAATTACATTTATGATTAAAACATTGTATTTTGTGTTATTACATATTTAACAAATCTTTTTCATTAAAACAAATATTGAACAATGTTAAATATTGTACTCATAAAAATTTAGATAATTTCATAAACATAGTTATTAATTTTTTTTATATAAATATGGATTCGTGAAAATTAAAAAGAAAATAATGAAAAAATATAATATGTATATTCCCTTAAATAATTAATTTTAAAATACCCTAGTAAATTATGTTTATTGGCTATATATATATATATATATATACGGAATCAATGTTATTATGTGAATATTAAATATTTTTGTAAAGCAAATAAAACCATTATCGGATACTTAAAATATTTATACGTATAATGCAGTATATTTTATAAGTTTTATGGATGGGCCATTCCGTAAATTTAAATTCAAATCCATTAACAACTTATTGTATGATAATAATATATTTACGGGTCCTTAAATAATTCCATACGGTAATTAATAACTCTATATGGGTCAGATAAAATGAGAAAAATTTTCGAACATCAGATGTATAAATAAAATATTACATAGTAAACAAATATGAATGCACGTTTTGTTCAAGAATATCTGCAGCGATGATCAATTAGAGACTGATGAGTTATGAGACATATGAGTTTTTCTATTACAATAAAAAAAATTACACCATGATAGAATAATTGAAATGTATATGATTCAATAAGATGGACTGGCTACGATGGACTACATGGAGTGAAAATCGTTTTAGATTGATATCTAGAACCGAATATTCTTTATAAATTCTAAATTAATACCCAAAAAAATTCACTAATTTAGTTTTTAATTAGTTTATTAAAAATTTGCATTAAAATAAATTAAATATCTTTATATCTTTATCTATTATATCTCTTATATAACTTAGTAGTTTCTATAAATAATATTATTATTAAATTTAAACAAATATCTTTTTTGGATTATAAAACATGAATTTTTAGTGAAGTCATTAGTTTCACATAAAAATCGTAATTTAACGTAAAATATTATAATATATTTTGAAATCATTCTAAATAAATTTTGCATATAAATGACTTCGAAATTTTTAAATATTTTTTTGTATATATTTGTAATATTTTATTGTCAATTAATCTAAGAATTTCTTTCGTCGAATTATTACCTATTTATATCGAATAGTAAAAATTCAAACTTATAAAAAATTTGTAATTGATAAGAAAATAAGACCGTGTTGTAAAAAATTTTCTTTCTGAACAATATTTAAGAAAGAAATGTTTCAAATGAATAATAGTAATAATGAAACTCGTGAAACATTTTCATTATCAGCATAATAATAATTTAGTATTTTATTTATTACTTGCTTACATTATAAATATATCTAATTTTATTATTATATTTTGTTAAGTAGAACTTAATAGGCATTTGATGATAGTTTCAATGATAAGTGTAGATAAAGAAAAAAAACATTTTAACCTTTTTTAATGCTCTCCCGAACAATTGTCATTTTCAATTAGAATATTTTCAGTCTAAGGGGAATAAATATTAAAATACCCTTAACAATGCAAAATCCAAAGAATTTAATATAAAATTGTATACACACTACTATATTGTTTAACGATAAACGAAATAGATTTGTAACAAAACAAGAATCCATATAATAGCATAATACAAGCCTAACTCCGAAAATAAAACGTGAATGTATCGAAATCCTTGCCATATACGTTAATTTATTACTATTTATACGTATACGTATTTTCTTGAATACGAATTCGCATTTAATTTTATACAGTTGTAGACCATCGTAAATGTCGTCCTGGAAATATATTAGACAAAAGACGGTTACAGTATAAGACGGTTTATCTTTGGACGTCGGTTGATGTCTTGCATTGGGTTTCGTATTCGATATTTTAATAATTCTCATACAATGGTCACGTGAATTCAATACAAAAAAAAAAAACCCCCAAAAAAGTTTTCTTAGCAGTTTAAATGTTTCGGTCATGTCGGTACCATTTGCCAAGGATATATTATCAGCGGACCCACCGTCATTGGTCGGGGACGAAAGGCTTATTTTATATTACTGCGCAGAAATAATGCATTATTCATCGACAACATCTTTATTGGGATCTCGAAACTTTTTGACATTTCGTATTGCCCGAGTTTAGCAATGTCATTTTCCAATCTCTTTTCGCCCATATATATAATACGTGTTGGAAATAAAAAATATATGACACAATTTCGGTGTATATATTATAGTATAGTATAGTATATATATATATATATATATAAATACGTGTATATTGTCGTCGGTATAAAGAGTGGACAGTACCAAGACATTTTCTGTGAAATGGTTAGGTGAAGTAATCGTTCCAAACGGTTCCGAGTGAATAGATCTATATTTCGACTATCATGATGTTTACTCCATCATCCACAAAAACAACCACACAGAAAATGTTCTCATTTTCTATAATAATAAGCATAAAGAAATATAAAAATGAATGATATTTGAAGCAATATACTACTCATGCGTAGAAGTACTGACTTATGTATTTTCGAGCATGGAGAATATTCATGAAGGAAATCAATGTTATAAATACTGATATAAATAGATCGATAGGTGAATAGACATTTTTGTATTTTTGTTTTTTGTCTATTCGAATAATATGAATGTTCGTGAAAAATATAAAAGAGTGTCATTGTCGTTATATATTATTTTACTGTTAGTATTATTGTACACTTCTGATAGAGTCAGTTAACTAATGGTATTTTTTATTTTATACTCCAATACTTGCAAAAACTAAAACAATTTAAAAAAAATGAAGGATATCACATCGTTTAAAAATAATTCACGAAAACAATGACACGGTGATTTTGACTACGAAACTCAATTTTGTGGTAGTCTGATGTTTGAAATTATTTCAGCAACCTTCCGCTTTATAAAATAGCATACTAAATCCGTATATATATATATATATATATATATATATATAAGTGATGTCGTTCTTTTCCAAATTATTATTTCTCAAATGCACTTATATTATATTATTAAACGTTTAAATAAATAAATAATACTTATCGGTTTTTAACCACATTAGTTGGATAAATTTACGGCCAAATAAACAAAGTAATAACATGTAAATATTGAAATATATGATATTTAAACATCAATCTCTATTAGTAGAAAATACTGGAATAAGAATTTAGTAGACTTTTAAATAATACTAAATAACTATTAAATGTATAATAATACATAGGTATTAAATGTCAATTCAAAATTTTTGAAATGTGTTTGAAATAATAGTCAAATACTGTTTATATATTTAATTTTTTGGTACAAATTATAAACTTGAATGTTACTTTTAAATTTGTAAACATAATTTATAATTTTTGAGAAACCCATTTGCAGATTATGAGATATAACAGGCTGGCCCGATCTCGAGGAGATTATGGGTAATTGTTATAAAAAAATTTTAATTAATTAATTTAAATAAGTATTTTATAATTTTTAAATCGAATACTGTAGTGATATTGTGTATTATAAGTATAAACCAATAACTAGCGTTTTAATTTTAATAACCTAAAAATTCACTTGAAATTATTTTATTTTATGCTTAAATAAATTTAAATCAAAATAAATATTGAAACAAAAATAGCATTTATGATCTACAATCTCTGAAAAATAACCTAAAAATTACACTTAAAATTAATTAATTTTTTAACGAAATTTAAAAAAATGTATTGGTTTTATCTATTGTTATCCATTTTTGTTTTAAATTGTATTAGAATATAATATAACAAATAATTGGAACACAATTATTGTAGCTTATATAGGGGAAAATCGAATGTTAAGCATTCTAATATAAAATGCAATAATTGTATTAAAATACTAGTCTTAATAATAATAAAGATTGTTTATTATTTCAGCCATAATATTTTATTCATGTTTTTAAGGTCAAATTACGACAAATATAAAATTTATAATAAATATAGGTATTGAATGTAAAGTAGGTAACTTAGAAAATAATGCATACAGATATAATATATAAATATGTATTATTTAATTTAAGTACACTGTATATATCTTTTTTATTATATTACTACTTCCCTGCTTTATTTTAAAAATAGACATTATAAAACATTCCTGGCATACTTTTGTAATGGAATTTGTTAGAATCATAAAATTTAGTTTGTCCATCAATATAGTCTGATACTCTGATATTTATTTTACAAGTTGTGTCAACTATTTTTATAAATATATTTTCATAAAAGTTCAGATCATTTAGAAAAACGTAATTATAATAAGTATAAATCACAACTGAGTTTAATTATTTACCACATTTCAATAAAAAAAAAATTATATATATTATATATATAGGTGAATAATGTTTAAAAAAAATTAATTTTTAACAAAATAATAGGCATTGATAAATACTGTAAGTTAAAACAATGAAATCAACAAAAGTTTATTAATAATAATCACGTGCAAAACGTATTGTTAAAATGTCATTGGTAAAGTTGGTACTTCAAATATTATAATCGATTAATTGAAGGGTAAAAACGTAATATTGACTTCCGAAACTTTTCTGCATAATATCTTATTAAAATTATTGTCCATATATTATAATTTAAGTTAAAATACATTACTCTTAAAAGTTAAAATATTTACATGAAAATAATCTTGTTAATAGTATAATAATATTTAAAATGTGTATATTTTATTTATTTACGATGTAAGTCGAATATTATCATTATACATTATAAACTATAGAGTAATAGTGTCAAAGAATAATGTTATGAAATAAAATGAATTTAGATTGTATAATATAGGTACTTTTATTAAAGTTAACCCGATTTTTTTTAACACGTCATTCTAGAAACAGCACCAAAAGTAAATTTTATAATAAGACTTCTCGGTATTTAATATTATAACTTTCATAAGGTAAATATGAAAGAGTTTAAATAAAAATTAAAGATAAGAAACGCATAAAAAATATACTTCGTTGATGAATTAATCTTTAAAATTTAAAACAAAAAAAAAATTATATAATAACTTTTTTGTTTGTTTACAGTTGAGTGATGTTAAAAGTGAAATGTAGAAATAAAAGTTTTTCTCTATTATTTTAAAACTTTGAAGGCAAAGTTCACAATATACATTTTATTTTCATTATAAAGACATTAACTATACCTACAGGCTACATATTATTTATTTATATTTTCTATAGTAATTATTACTAATAACAAGTTATTATCACACAAATTTTAATATTATTATTATTTTTAATTAATATTGATACATCAGATAAAGTTTATAAAAACAATTAATCTAATGATATGTTGCTTAATAATTATTGAATATGCAAATAATACAGTTTAAACTATATACATACTTTTTAGTTTGTATATGACACCAATATAACTGTTTTGGAAATATGTCATTGCTTGAATATAATAATATGAAATATTCATTTTATAATATTCTTACCTGAAAAAAAAAAATGTATAGTTGTCAGTAGTCATATAATTCCAATTACTTAATATAAAACAAATACATGCAGACAAATATTGAAATCAACTAAACATTGTTTAGCCATAATGTGTGTTTGTTTTAAATTATTATATTCAAGTCGATATCTGCATTAAAAAAGCAAAGTTATATTTGATGAGTACACTGAAAAATCTTTTTTTTTAAGTGAATTAAATTTTATACTTCGTTAGTTTTTCTTATAATTGTTATTTTAAAATTTGAATTATTACAACGAAATTAATCAAAACTGAACATACAAATAAATAGTTTTTTATTTTGGTGATCAAACCTGGTATGAAGACATCACAATTACAATTCTATCGTATTTTATTCCCCCCCCCCTCAAAATAAAAAATGGAAATGAAATCAATTGTGTCAATTAAAACACCGATTATTAATGATTAATTTATATTTTGCTATATTATATAGTGTATAAGAGCATGCCTAATAGGAATGATGTTCAACCCATGGTGGTGTTCAAAAGTATTATTTAATTTGGTTTAATATTTTAAACTTTCAAGGGGGTAATTTATATAAGTGGTGGCCAATAAGATTAACTGTCACCGGTCAATAAATAATTTTAATCGGTTAAAATGATAATTACATAGGTAATTTATAGGTACTCGTACGCCATTGCAATTATTCTGGTGAACCAACATATAGAAGAAGAATTAAATACTGCATATTTCGAATTTGTTCACGGTTAACGATCACGTGAGTTTAATAATTTATACTACTTTTTATTTTTATCTATTACATTATGATTAACTTAAATGGAAATTATTTTTATTTGTTTACATTAGCACTTATTAGATACAAAAATAAAAGTATTAGTTTCATTTAAAGTTCGATATTTAAAAAATAGTAATCACAAAAAGGTACCAAAGGCTATAATTGTGAGAATTTTTAATAATTTATACTAATTAAATCTATATATTTGTGAGTACATAAATTTAAAAAATATAACATTAAACGATTTAAAATGAGAAAAATTATTTTACCATCTTTGGTACCTAAGTTATGTATTTCCAATAGATAATACTAATAATCATAATTTACATTTTCAAATGAGTTGGTTAAATATGTATAAATGGTTGGTCTATTCTGAAATACAAAATGGTGTTTTATGTACATTTTTAAGTTTAATTTTCTAATTTAGATACTGGTAAAGTAGTCACGAAAATTAAACATTTTAGTTACACAATTATTTAAGATGGAACACACGATAAAGAAATGTAATGACCATGAAAATTGCTATTATTAAAAATTATCTTAAGAACGGATTGAATATATTTTGTGAGTAAATAATCGAAATCAAATTGAAGTTTTAAACTCTTGGCGGGATGTCAAACTTCTGAAAATATAAAAAAGTATACTCAATATAGTTTAAACAATTATTTCGTGTAATCAATTAGAAATATCTCTTAGATAGAAGAATGATTCTAAACGTATAAATGTAAATGACGAAATTGCAAATAATGATAAATTTACTAATAGTACAAATAGTAAAATTACTCAAATTCCGATTTAACTGCCGCGTGTGATCATGTTCAAATTGTAATTGATGTTCTTTGCAATCTTTATGATAACAGTGATTCCAATGTTAAATATTTGTATGAAACAAGTATACAAATATTAAATTATGTAGGTATGATGTAGGATTATCCTCTCTTATAATCCCTTGAAGAGTATTACAGACAGATATTCTTCAATCCATTTTTACATCATGCCATAATTCATTAATCAGAACGTTTTATTTAACATAAAAAAAAATCTAACGTACAACAAATTATTTCAAGTCATATAAATGTAAATTCACAAGAACTATCAAAAGATGTTGTAATTTTTTATTAAAAAAAATTAAAATTGCAAATTAAAATGGCTAAAATATGACATTAAAAAAAAAATCATCGAATACAATGGTATTTATTGGAATGTAATTAATTATTTTTCCCTAGTATAATATAAATATTGAAATATTAGCAACATTAGATACAGGTAGTATCTGCAGTAATAGTAAAAAAATATTTTCTAATCTACGGTGTTTAAAAACATATTAATGTAATACAACAGTCGAAGATTAACTAAATAGTTTAGCTCATATTTATCAATTTAAAAATAAATTAACGAAGTGGAAAAAGGTTCACTTTAGTGACTTAAAAGACAAGAATTTATTCTATAATTATTTTGTAATGTACAAATTATTTGAATTATTATTATTAAACTATTACTATATTTAATATACGCATTTTATTTATATGAATATAAATTATAAACATTTTAATAAAATTTTTATTATTATTTTAAAAATATTAATATTATAGATGTATATTGACAATTGTATGCCAAGGAAACTATATTTATGAATCAAAATTCAGAGATAAATAATAACGTATATATTACATGTAAATTACTTAACCTCCCTCCCCCCTTTAAATAAAAAAACTTCCTGGCCATGCTACTGATAATATATGTTTATATTTGTTAATGTACTGTAGTAATTTATAATATATAATATAAATATATCTTATAAAATGATTTTTTTTTGTATTATTAAAATTATTATTATTATTATAAGAAAATTGCAAAGTATTTTAAATATTATATGATATTAGTTAGAAGTAATGAAAAGTTTAATTCTTCCATTTTATCACAACAGTATTCAACAGTATTTAATAAGCTATAGATTCCGAGCTGCGGAGCCTATAAGGTTTTCAATTGCACAATGATTGATTTAAATTCTAGTAAACTTTTTGACTAGAACACTTGTGTATCTATTACCCGGTATTATATTTTTGTTAGAAAGGTTATTTAAAGAAGTTATTTGTAATATTCAATCACACGCATAAGAAATATCTGCCAGAATATTATTAATAAAAACGGATTATTTTCTTGTAAAGCCCAGAATAATAGGTCTAGAAAATTTAATTTTTTAAAGAGTATGTATTTTAAAATTACATATACATAATAGATTTTTGAAAATTGTTTTTAAATTTATTTGCAATAATATTATATTACAATAATCTTAATCGCTTAGAATCATTTTATAGAAATCAATTATTTACCATTGGTCATTATTTTCAAATTAAATTCATCAATCACCAGTATTTAATCTGACAGTTAAAGTGCTTACAGCTCATATAAGTATGATCAGATTTTTAAAATGTATGAAACTATACATTTTTTGTAAACCGTTAAAATGAATGAGAAGTAATTAATTTATGATTTATTGATGTAGTTTTTATTATTTTTTTTATTGTCAGTATTATTATTCTTGTTATAAATATAGTCGACATCATTTATTATATACCTAGTGTATTTAAAGAAAACATGCTAAGATATTATATTATATATAAATATGTATTATTGATATATTATATATTTATAATAAATAGTAGGTATACCTTATCAAACTTGAGAAACTTAGTGACATCCGGTAACAGGAAGTCTATTCTAGTACATTTGTGTCTTTGAATTTCCATATTTAGTAGGTACCCGCTAGACTTGAAATAATCCAAAGAGATTAGTCAAGCAATACGCGTTGATTTTGATTAAAAACAAAATTATTATATATTGGCAGTGGTGGTATTTTAACCAAAATTCTCTTCGATATAAGATAAGTAATTTATATGAATATTTAATGCATCAACATGTGTTTTAAATAGTATAGTAGTAGGTACTGTTTAAATAAAATCGACTCAATTAATATAAATGTATATATATATTTTATTTATGATAATAAAAAATTAAAATAGGGAAACGCAATTTTGTAGTTGATAAATGAGAGACAACTGCGTTTTATATCAACCGGATGTTATGTATCAAGTTCGGAACTGTCAATTCCGGATGCATACACATGTACGGTGGAAAATCGGCGACAGTCGTTTCTATTACTCCGAAAAATACGGGAAGTTTTTGGAAAAGTTTACTATATACGAACACAGAATTTCTTAAAGGGTCCCTAAATAGTCTCAAATTGAATGTTAGATTTTGTAAACAGTGTGCATTGATTATTTACACGGGAAAACATACTCTGTTTAAGGAAATGATATAAATAATAAAACACTGAAACGGAACTTAAACGCCAAAATAGATCAACAAAATTGACTAATTTTAAGATTACACATTTATTGGTATGTAATAATAGATGTCAAATATTTAAGAAAATTTTGCTTTGTGATAGATGTTTAAAATTGTGCAGAAATTTACATAGTTAACTAGGTCAATTTTTCCATTTGAATTCACGTATGCAAAAGTTAAATTGCAAACCAATGTAATGACTGAAGTAAATTGTATTAGTAGAATAGTTTTTGGTAAAAAAAACATATAAAATAAAATCTATCAAATAAGATATTAAATGATTTAATAATATATAAATTTATTTTCAATAATAGTGTAATACTTTATAAATGTATATATTTTAAAAAGTAGGAGTAAAATTACTTCGCTTTTCAGGCAGGATAATCTTAATAGATGTATTATATTTAAAAGCAGTGATAAATCATTACATTTCGATTACATTAAAACCGAGGGGTAAACCACTCTGATAATCAGTGTACAAAGTTTCGCTAATCATAATAATCTACAATAATCATAATAATCACACGATAATCATTGATGTTCATTCATAATCTCTGATAATCTTCCTTACACTATATAAATAATTTCTTTAAGCATTATAGATTGTTGTTCTCTACCTTTTATACATATATACACAATGGATGTAAATATGTAATGTGTTAAATATAATATATACCTAGCTATTATAATTGATTAGATAATCCTTTTTTTTAAGAACATTTTTAAAATGTAATCAAAATACATTGGTATTTATGTTCTAGAGTTTTAGAAATTTTGAAGTTTCAATAAATTGTATTTAAAGGGGCACTTTACTTTTATTCAAAAATATTCGAATACAATAATACTAGAAACTGAACATTTTTAACATTAAAATAACTATATTGTAGATATTATAATAATATAGAAAAATAAAAAGTATTTGCTCGAAAATTTAAAATATAGTTAAAAACAATTTTTTTAAATTATTTGGATTAAATTTGATTAAAAATACTTGCAATTTTAGTATAATATTTGAAAAGTTACCTAAAAAGACGGCAATTGACAATTATGTACCTACAATATTATTAATTATTATGCATTTTTCATAACAACGTAATTTAACTATATTTTATAATCATAGTAATCTCACGATAATCATTTTTAATCTTTGATAATCTAAAAAATTTTGATAATCAGTAATCTGGTGTACAAAATTTACATTAGTGGCTTACTTAACAAGTTTTATAAATAGTTATGTTTTAAAAGTTAACAAACTATTGACTTAAATAGTTTTATTAAAAGTTAAGACTATATTTTAGTTAACAAATCATCAATTCAGAAGTTAATTATATTTTTTTTTTTATCTTTTATTGGTCAATTTTAAATTTTGTACATACAAATTTCCCTTTTATTTAAAATTACAAAATATAATATTTAATTTAGACAAAAATAGATAGGTAAATAGATATATAACATAACATTATTAAATCTAGTATTCAAATAATAATAATTTTATTTAACTAAATGCAAATTCTATATAAAGCACAGGCATAAATTACTACTAATTGTTGTAGAAGTTGTGGTGTTAAAATTGGTATAACCATATTATATTTATTAAAATTTACTATGTTACTATTATTAATTATAAATACTCAAAGTCCAAAAAAATATTATTTTGAAGTTGAATGATAATATATTTTTAGTAGATACTTATTAATAACACGATTATTAACTATTACCATTCATAAATAAATCATAATATGGCACCAATAATAATATAATATAACGTATAGTGTATAACATATTATATTAACACCTAGCTAATTATGATTTAAATATCAATAAATAATCAATGATAATTGATGAATATATGATAATATATGAATACTCGTAGTACTATGAGTCTCGTACCTATATATACCTATATATAGACCTAATATTATATCGCGCGAGGGATATTTTATAGAAATACATTTTTCGAGTGATCGAAAGTTACACAATATATTACAAGTTACATTATTATTTTCGCTTTATCGCACCCTTCTCCCCCCCCCCCAATGGATGATATTTTTGTCTAACATTGTCAAGATTCTTTGTTCTTTCGATTTACGGTTTAGAGGCTTATTACGGTCTTAATAAATTAATTTTTGGTTTTGGTTTTATCATCGATCGTTTAATTTTCATACGATTATAATAATATATTATAATACGTAATAATAATTAAGATCAATTATTATAATAATAATAAATATATATAGTACCTAATGCAGATGATGTTTAAATTTTAAACTTTTTGAGCAAATGATGGTTCACAATCTAACTAATTTAGGTAACCTAAATAAGAAAATGTATTTATTATGAAAATATTATTTATGGTCTGAATTGTCTGGTCAGACTATTATATAGTTTCGAGTTATAGCAATTTTATTTGTTATTGTGATGCATGCTAAAACTGTGGTTTCGTTTCATACTTTCATAGTAAATTCCTCCTCCCTCATTGGTGGTTTTTTTTTAACTGTCTTATTAAAAACATTGTTTTATAATATTTTAACTAATAAACCAAATCAGTAATCACAGAATGACAAAAACATGCGAAAAAAATGTGAATGTACATATTGCCGTAATATCTGTAGCGCGTCGTGAGCTCAAAATTAACGGTAAATTAGTCAATTTCAAATTTCTGTAATTTCTTTAATAATAATTTCTGAAACTTTTTTAAACATATTTGTAAATACCATGACAAAATAAACAGGTATGACAGCAACTTTCCGATTACTTCCGATTTTTATTGGAAATACCACAAAAAATTTAAATCATCGCGAGATGGTTTGTACCTATAATAATAAATTATATAATAATAATCGTTCGTAGGAGAGTATCCAGAATTAAATTATTTATTATTTCATCTTTATAACTAATTCTTATTAAATGGTTTTTACAATAATATTTTCTTGTTTACTCGAAATTAATCCGCTTATATGTTCTAAAAATACGTGCATTATAATATAATATAATATAATATTATATTATATTAGGTACATATTATGTTATCGTCAGCCGTTGAATATTCTAGAATCTAGTATAAATTATATTGACCTGACGGATAACAATCGTGTGATTTCCCGAAAGACGAAAATATAATAATTAAATAATATATTGTACATTATAGTATCAATATAATATATATATTATGTTATAGGCGCATTCGTCATTACAAAGTTTCTAGTGGGTATTACCACACTTTGCACCTCACTGCACCATGTTATATTTTATTTATATCATAATATTATAATATTAAAAGTTATCAAACTGTATCACCACTATCACAGAACAACACGTATATCGTTCGTATTCTCATTTCTGTGACCTCTTTGCTATGCTATCGAGTATCGGTTCAAATCTTCGACCATATAAATGTAGCGGGTAGTTTAAATAATATGTGCGCGTTGACGGAAAATACGGAAACATACCGAAGTGACGTGATAGTGTGATTATACACAGCAACGAGTGGTAGACATAATATTATCTCGACACGAGACTCTGCGCCGTTATTGTATTTTTGTATTTTGTACGACTGTTAACGTTTTAAACGAGTGTCCGTTATTACATGTACCTGCTATATCTTGTTTTTATATAATGTGTTGAATTTTATGTTTTCACAATTTTGTATTTTCACATACACTTTACTACTATACTACTTGGTAAGTATTATTTTTTTAATACCTATACTGGTGTAGAATTCTCCCCATAGCAACCCAAATAATAATAACTGGGTAGCTAGGTAATACTCGACAATTACTATATAATATAACAGTAGATTTTGATTTATTTACCTACACACAATAATACATATGTAAAAAAATAATAAAAATGGGAAAATATATATAGGTGCCCATCTAATATACCTTTGTAGCCTGTAGGTACCTACCTAACTACGTCCTAGGTGAACACGATTTTGAGAGTGAGCGTGTGACGTGTATATTCCACGTGAGCGAGCGAGTGTCCTATCTATTTATTTGTAAGCGAGTATAGGGTAGGCGTGAATATAGCATTGTATATAATAATTTATAGAAATCCCGCGTCGGAAACAAACTTTTTTTACCTTACTAATCACTATATAACATTGTTATAACACATTTTGATTCTTGTTGTGTCGCCTGCCCGCTCGCAAAATCGCGTTCACCAAGGACACAGCGTTAAGTCGGTTTTACATGACTGGTGTATATGGCCAATATTGTCTTTGCTTTTACATGACTGGTCCATATGTTAACGTATTTTCATTGTCCAGTATTGGTATTTGGTATACACTTGTTAATTGTTTATATAGTGTTTAGGTATACCTATAGTATAATTTATAGCTGCAGGTAACCTAAAAAAATACACTTAATACCACTTCATAAAAATAATTTGTATCTATAGGTAAATCTAATAGTTTTAAATAATAGCTAGGTAATTGGAGCAATATATTTTATTGTTAAACAATATAAATATTGAACATCGATTTTGAAAGAATTTCATTATAAACTATAGGTACCCTAGGTACATTATAAACATTTGTTAATTTTAGCTAGGTAGTCAAACCTTTAATAATGTATTGTTATTATTTGATGCTAATATTATGTTGAAATTACATCTACTCTAATGTGGGACCCATTATTTTTCTTCCTTAGGTTAAAGTAGATTGTAATAACACCAGTAACTATCACTGATAAATACTGGTTGAAAACAGTGTCTTATTTCGTTACTACATTTTTTTACATTATATTTATATTGATTTTTAATTTTAGGTAATAAGTTCTTATACTGAATATATTTTCATCCAGGTAGGTAAGGTAGGTACGGTAAGTATATATATAATTGCGTATAGGTAATGTAGGTATATATTTTTATTTTAGTAGGTACTTAAGGTTGAATCATTATATTTTATTATTATAGCATAGTAAAATAAGTAGATATTAGGTTTTTTTTTATCATTATGTCTAGTCACCCTGTTAGTAAATCTACTAAGCGCCGTAGATTTTTAGAAGAGATAGAATTTGTGGACGATCTGTATACAGCTGTAGATCAACAACCTAGCACATCTAATTGTCAATTTGAACATGTGCCAGAAAAAAAACCTGTGCATTACAAATGTGTGGACAATAGTAGTCATTATATTAGTAGTACAATTGAAAAAATAAATAGTCATTTACCTATTGTGTCACTTTTTGATAGAAATGCCTCATTAATTGATGAAAATGAATTACAATTAATTTCGGATAGTAGTGATACTGATGAAGAAAATATTTGTAATCAATTTAAATTTTTTAATGATGATACACAACAATCAATGCTTATTATACTAAGTAAATGGGCAGTACAATTTAATATTACTAACACGGCTTTTTCTGCATTATTAAAATGTTTAAAATCACATAAGTGTTTTAATAGTTTTCCTTCAGACGCTAGAACCATTTTAAAACCTAATTCATTGTCGAATTCAAAAGATATTCAATTGGTACCACCTGGAATTTACCATCATTTTGGCATTTCTAATGGCTTAAATTCTTTGGCAAATGTTTTAAATCCTGCTGAGGAAACAATAAGACTATTAATAGGTATTGATGGTTTACCCCTAGCAAAAAGCTCTAGTAGTACGTTTTGGCCAATTCTTGGATGTGTGCGGTATCAGATTAAATCATTAATATTTTTGATTGGTCTATATTGGGGAAAAGATAAACCTCAAGATAGTAATATATTTTTGAAAAATATGGTAGATGAACTTGGTGAATTATCAAAAAATGGATTAATAACTAAATTTGGTAAAAAAAATGTTGTTGTTGAAGGATTTTGTTGTGATGCACCTGCTAGAAGTTTCATATTAAAAACTAAAGGCCATACTGGATTTTTCTCTTGTTCACGTTGTACTACTGAGGGCATGTATTTAGAGAATAGAGTATGCTTTCCAGGAGTTAATTTTATCAAAAGAACTCATTCAGATTTTTTGAATCGTACAAATGATGAATATCATGTAACAAATTCAGTATCATTAATTACTGAAATACAATGTTTAGATATAATTTATAATTTTCCATTAGATTATATGCATCTTGTATGCTTAGGAGTTATGAAAAAACTCATTTTATTGTGGACGGGCAGTTTAAGTTTAAAAAAAACACCTGTATCAGTTCGATTACAGAATAAAAAAGTGCAAACTATTTCTGACCATCTGTTGCTGCTTAAATCATCAATAACATCAGATTTTTCAAGACGTCCTAGAGGTCTTAATGAAGTACCTAGATGGAAAGCCACTGAGTATAGATTATTTCTTTTGTATACTGGACCTGTAGTCTTACAAGGTATGCTTAATGAAGATTGCTATTCACATTTTATCTGTTTACATGTATGCATTAGAATTCTCCTAACAACTAATATTGAATGTGAATTGGTAAATTTTTGTGAGAAAGTCTTAATATATTTTGTTGACAAATTTGGAAAATTATATGGGAAACAGTTTATATCGCACAACGTCCATGGATTGTTGCATATTGTAGATGATTACAACCAGTATGGGTCTCTAGACAACTGTTCTTGTTTTCCTTTTGAAAATTATTTACAATTTTTAAAAAAAATGGTTCGGAAATTTGAAAAACCTTTAGAACAGGTTATTAATCGCTACAATGAATATTTGAGTTTTTCTGAACCTAAAGATTCTTTCTCTGAGATTAAATCAAATATTGAAATGAAAAAGCCACACAATGAAGGACCACTTATTAATCACTGTACTGGGCCTCAATTTAAGTGTATTATAGTAAATCATTTTAAAATTAATACAAAGTCTATTGTTGATTGTTATATTGGTTTTATTAAAGATGAAAAACTTCACATTTGTAAAGTAAAAAATATTTGTATGAGTAATAATGAAAATGTATTTGTCGTCCAATGTTTTAATAATATTGAACCATATTTTGATAAACCAATTAACAGTATTAAGTTGCATATAGCTATCGTTTACAATTTAGCCGATGAATTAATTTGTATAAGTGTAAATGACACAAATTTCAAAAAGTATATGATTTTAAATAATGCTCAAAACTTGAAAATTGCTTATCCGATATTACATTCAAGTAAACAAATTTAACTTCAGTTGATAGTGTATTACCAATAAACTATAAACATTTTTAATTTATTATTTGCTTATTTTGTATTTTTTATAGGTAATTTGTATATTATTATTATTATTTTTATTTAATAAATTTATAACTATTAGGCTAGGTATAGTAACTACATTATAATATCTTCAAGCAATTATATTTCAAATATAATTTTAATTGTTGGTATATTATTAGATATATCTATTAATTAGTGTTTTTTAAATTATCTCAATATTTATAGAAAAATGACATATTCGGTTGTTCATTTTTTCGACGATGATAGTGTGGAAGCGGTTCCTAAAATCTGGGTGAAAGGTGACTACTGTGCATGGCCAAAAAATAAAATGTTAATAACAAAGTACATTATAAATAAACACCTACCAGATAATACAGAATTTACATATTTTAAAGCCAGAGTACTGTGCAAAAGTTTAAGTAAGTACATATTATAATTAAATTTATATATTTCATTTTATGACAATCATATGTGATTTTAAACAGAGTTATTGGATGATGCAAAAGATAAAGCAAATATTGCTAGGTATAAATCTGATTTCACTGATGATGACAATGTTGATGCAGTATTATTTAATCAAAATTCACCTACAGGTTCTTCTACATCAATGCCTCAGTTTTCAGGTAGTATTCATAAGTATATTTTATTAATTATAGGTATTCACTTACATCATGATTTGCTTTAGGTTCTAACAATGATGAAGTGGTTTTTCAAAATACATTTTCATCTCAGAAATCTAGTAGTTTTAAAAGAAAATTGGAACCTGGTTGGTCCCCGTCTCCACAAAAATTGAAAAGTAATATTATTACATACTGTAGTTAAAATTTTAAAATGTACAATAATAATTATCTCAATTTAAATAGTGAATGCCCATATGCAAGACATTTCCATTTCTCCATTGCCAGTAATTACCTCAAAATCTCATATAGGAGGTATATATAGACTTTAAGTTTTTATTTCATTGTAATTAATTATTGTATTAATTTTTATATTTTTTCAGAAAAAAAATTGTCTGTTAATCGGAAACTCTTGTTTAGTGGACACAAAATTGTTTCTTCCCCAAATACTAATTCAAAAAAAAGTAAGTGCATTTTACAAACAATAGGTAAATTATTTATATAAAAATAATATATATATTATATATACAGCTAGGAGGTGTCACACAGGCATTTGAAAAATTCAATAACTTTTGTTGTGTTCAATATTTTCATGTTTTTTTTTTTTTTTGTAATAGATTTTATTTTATTTTTTTACAACTAAAAATAAAAATGAATTTGAAAATGAAATTTTTTTATAATCCAAGAGCCATTTTATAAATGTATTTTAAAAAAAATTTGGTATTTGTAATGTTTATTAATGTTAAGTTGTCGATTTTCTACAGTTTTTTTAAGTTTACTAAAATTTCAACTATTTTCTTTAATGATAAATAGCCACTAAGTACTAAATAACATACATTTATTTTTTCCATGAAAAATATAGTTCATATTGTATTCTGTGTGTTCCTCGACACACAGATGATTGATTAATCATCCGATGGATTTCGATGTTCCTCATCAAATTTTATTTATCAGATTGCTTCTTGATGTTTTGGCAATCAACTAAATTAGATGGTGCACTAGGCGATGGAATTTTAATAAAATATTCAATTCAAAATTTATTTTTAGTTTAAAAAAAAAAAAAACTTATTTTAAATAGAACAAAAGTTATTGCATTTGTCTAGTCCCTGTGTGACGCCCCCTGAATATATATATATATATATAGAATATGTACCTCAATAGTTAATGAAATGTTTAATGTTTTTATATTAAGTATGACATTCTATTATATATATATTTCAGATCTATCGAGTCTTACAATAACTAAACCCAGATATTCCGATGAACTACAGGCTCTTGAAAGTCCATATAACTCGCCTATTGATAAAAATGCTAAATATGTAACAACTGAAGGTAACACATGCCTTTATTATTATATATATATATATATTGTTATTATTTATTTTTTGTTATTAGCTGATCAAAGTTTACAAAGAAGCAAAGAAGCTAGCCATACAAATTCTATAACTGTTCCTTTTGGTAAGATATCTATGCATTATATTAATAATATTAAATATTTAATAATCTTAAAAATGTATGTTATTCACTAAATTATTTATTTCGACAGACAATATGTTCCAAAATAATATGATGCGTAATATGGCATTTTTAAAAGTGGAAATGCGACAAATTCAAAGCAATCAATCATTAATGTTTAAGAACTTGGAATCAATACTACATTATTTACAAAACAATAATTCATACATCGAAAAAACCAGCTTATCCCTTGATGATTTTCATGATTGTCCATTGCCATTAGATAATGATATTGATCTAAGTACACTAGAAGATAAAGTAGCTGGTGATCATCAATTTAAATCACGTTTGGTAATCTTGGAATTAAAATTTATTTCCAATGTATTAAATATGCTTATTGTATTTTATATTTCAAGATCGACGAATTATCATACATAGGAGGAAAACATGTTAAAGGAATGATTAAGCGATTAATGTCAAAATTATTTACTGAAAATCTTTTATCCAAGTACTCTTATAGTGGAAAAAAGGGGAAAAAGCCATTTTCATCATTATTTATTTGTTCAGTTATATTTGGTAAGTACCATAATGGTATTTTTATTTTCTACACATTTCTTTAGTACCTATTAGATATATTACATTTTATGTATTATAATTTTATTTCCCGATAACATATTTGCATGCTAATAAATAATTTATTAATGACATTATAACCATAATTGTTGTCTCCATCAGAATATAATAAAAAAAGGTTATGTATTTTAAATATTATGTGTTAATTAAAGCATTTTTTTCTTTAAATGTTGATATATTAATACAAATATTAAAAAAAATATATAATTACTATATATTATGTAAAAATGGAACAGAAATTTGAGAAATACAAAAATTATTATAAAAAAAAATTCTAGATTTATCTTATTATAGCATTATAAATATATTTAAATTGCATTATTATATTGTACATTATATACTTTTTCAGATGCAATAAAAAAGCAAATTAAATTTGCAAATACATGCAAAAATGAAATCGAGGAAACAATTAAATATGTACTGGCTCAAGCTCCATTTAATGTAAAACGAAAATTGGAAAAAATTCAGCATTCTATTTAATTAATAATAACATTTTGTAATGTATTCAATAATTATTTTTAAACTTTATTAATTTTTGTAACTATAAAGTTTAATGCAGACTAATTTTTATTTTACTTTTTATTTGTATTCAGTTTTATTATATAATGCAATATTTGTTTTTGGTTCTACTATAATACTATACCTGCATGTTTGAATAAATATATCATAAATAAACCAATAATAAAAAATTCAAAGTTTATTAAATATTTATATGCAATGTCTATCAAATATTTTTAGTCAAAAGTGTATTCAATATTTCCTTTTAGTTCAACTAATATACTGGCAAATTTGGATAAATATATATAAATATATTATAAATAAACCAACAATGTTGAAGAATAAAAAATTAAATGTTTATTAGATATTTATATGCAATGTATATTAAATATTTGTATTCAAAAGTGTATGCAATATTTCTTTTTGGTTCAACTAATATACCGGCAAATTTGGATAAATATATATTAATATATTATAAATAAACCAACAATGTTGGAGAATAAAAAATTCAATGTTTATTAAATATTTATATGCAATGTCTATTAAATATTTGTATTTAAAAGTGTATGCAATATTTCTTTTTGGTTCAACTAATGTACCTGCAACTTTGTATCAATATATATTAATGAAAAATCAATCTATTTTCAACTTTTAATGAATATTTTACATTTGATTTGCAATTTAAAATAAACATTTAATAAATATTAACTTGCTGTGTGGGTATGTACATGAGGTACCTATTCAAAATGTAAAATCAAAATGCACATATTATACATTATTATTATATTTAAAAAAACAATAACTAAACTTTACTTGCATAAAATATAAAATAGATTATAACTTTCATACAGATTTCTTAGCTACTTAATCTGATAAGTTTACAGTTCATAAAGTTAACACTAATTTATCTTTTTAACGTAACAATAACTGATTAATTTTTTGATGCCCAACCTTAATAATTATACATTCAGTATAATTTCATGTCGGGATTCTGAATGTAGTATGATACATTAAACTGCAAATATTAAAAAAAAATGTCAATATAAAATAATATGTACATTTATACAATAATACAAAAATTTGCGTACTTTCTAGAACAAAAATTAAATATAACATTTTCAAATTAAACAAAGTAAACAAATTACCAAGTTAAATACTATTATAATAATTATTTTCGAAATTAAGAAGAAATGAAAAATATCGATTTTTCTCCAGTTTTTCGTCATTTTTTGGTAGTTTTTCCTTACGCTTTAAAAAATGATTGAGAAAAATGAAAAATGACATTTTTATAGTACCACCTAGATGTAATCTTTTACCGGAAAATAGGTAATCATGTAACAATAAAAATACGTATTCTAGTCAAAAAGTTGTTTACAGAAAGATAATAAATAAATAAAAATAAACATCATTGTAAAACCACTAGTTCTATCTCTCTACTCAGAATCTAAAATACATATTACTGAAAATATTGATGTTAAGTAAATACAAATAATGTGTAATTAAAAATTAAAAATTAAATCAGTGTTTGGAAAGTATGGTGTTCATTATAGCATGTTTATTGTATTCGTGTTCATACTTCTGATATTTTATATTTAAATGATATCATATAATGGTAAAAAATATATTACTCAGAATGAAATTCCCTGAACCGTCTAAAAAACTTGACTTGTTAAGTTACTTTTAAAAAAAACGAAATTCAAAAAGTTATATTTTAATAATAAGTGAATTTTTTTAAATAATTCTTAATTTATACACTATAATACTATAACGATAATTTATTAACCATTTTGAATTAGTTTTGAACTTTTATTATTATTACATAGTATATACTTCTACTAGTATATTGTATATTAATAGTTTCTCCACGATTGAAAGGCGAATTTTATGAGAGAAGTTTAGTTTCATGCATAGCTTATATTATAATATAGCAATATCAATATTTTACATGTTTAATATCTATATTCAAAAGCTCTTTTCTATTTTCAGTAAATTAAAATTTTTGAATCATAATTATACCTAACAATATACGATATTATATATATTATATCTGATAATGTGATGCCTTTTTTTAACTAGTTACTTTTCAGTAACTTTTTAAACAATAACTTTCCGGGTTAAACCCAGAATTTTATAGTACCTACCTACTGTACAATTTTTATAAACTGTTTAACGTGATTTAGACGTAATATCTGTTAAAAATTTAATTTTGTGTTAATCAGAATGCCCATATGATTACACCGCGATGCCCAGGTTAGAATAGGATGTATATAAGAGGAACAATAACCCAAATTCGAATTACCATAAATTTCGAAGTATTGAAAAATAAGGAGCGTAGATATACGACCATGACGACGACAGTGTGCTGCTGAAAATGCTTAATTCAACGGCGTGTAGGAAGAGATCACCACCTAGTCAAAGTGTAATAGATGCCGATATTTCAGTTGTCGCCCAGTCCGACTGTCACGAACAGACGCTATTCCGAAGGGATTTTAAACCGGCAAACCCTCAGTCTGCCCACGCCTCCATCTGATTCTCCCACCTATATATAGTGTTGTCGACCCTCGACGTGCTCTTTTTTCGTATACAAAAGATATAATATAATACGTACAGTGGGGTGGGTGTGTAATGGAGATAGAATGCAAATCGTCCACCGGTCCTGCCTCCGATAATTCCACGTTTAATCTTTCACGATCATTTTATCACCACAATAATAAAAGTCCCCGGGAAAAGTGGTTATTTATTTTCCTGCCTTTCTTATACCAAATCACGCGTCTATAATATACGTATTTGATTGGTCCTTTCCATGGCACAGGTTCCAGGCGGTCTCGACTCCATCGTGTTGTGTTCAATTTATGACGAAGATATCTCTTCGATATATTAACGTAGTTATCCAGCAATTATAATATACACATATTTGCACAATAATAAATATAGCTAATACCGTAATGAAACAGGAGATTATAGAATAACCCTCAAAAATCAACAAGTAATTTTTCTCAAATTTATCGATACCACCTTAAGTACATAAAAAAGGTATTAAAGAAGCCGTGACGTATATTTTGTATAAAAATGTTCAAAGGATTGTTTCCTAATCATTTAATTCCTCAAAATAGGGATTAAATGCTCCCTCCTCCTTTCACTCAATCTTATAATATGTGATTTATTTTTTATGATTGTACAAAGAGTATAAATAGTAGAGCGTACCAAGGGCGTCCATCTAAGAAAACTCAGGGGGGGGGCGAAATTAACGTCATAAACCAAAAACCATATATAAGATATTTTATTTTATAAATTTACATTATATTATTTTTACAATATTACATTTTCTTATTATCTAATCATTAAACATAAAAATTA
>JAIPRL010005975.1:0-29513 GCA_025469235.1 Pemphigus obesinymphae | reverse complement strand
CATTAGAGAAGATGATAAGCGTGGTGATAAAGGTTCAATGTTCGTTCGCTCCAACGAAAAATCAAGAATGACTTGATCAGTTCATGCCGCGCCTGGGACTGATTGTACCTTCAGTTTTCGCCTACACACGATACGTTTTAACTGAACAGTTAGTTTGAAGGAAAAACTGAACGTGTGTAGGCACCTTAAGTATTTTATGACAAAAAGTGATAGGTACCTATATCTATAGTGACTGTGTATGTTAATGAAATAACCATATTCATGTTCACAGTTTGGGGGGAGAGGCTTAAATTATCTAGCCCTCATCATTATAAATTCGAAATTGCACTTATGACATAATTTATCAGCTAATATGTTGAAATAATATTATTATGGCATAATGCTCACTTGAAATATAAAAATGTTCTATCGTGATATATTTTAATTGTTAAAGAGAGTGTTTTTACGACTCGATCTAAAGTAATATATTTTAGGTAGGTTTATTATAGTACAATATATTATTTATTCATAAATCTAATTATTGCTTAAAATATACATTCAATTATATTATATTAACACTATAATAAGATGGTGTAAAAAATATATGCATGTAATGTATTAATTCTAATTATTTTTTATTATCTGAAATCAACATACCGAAATAAAATACGTTGGATACTATTAATTTATATGAAATATGCATTAGTTTTAGTAAGTATTTATTTCAAAATATTTATCTGCATGCATGTACGAGATATGTGAGATTTCAAAATCTTTAAATTAAATTATTACCTAGCAAAAATATTATAAACAACATAACTTGAACATGCATTGATCAAAGCGTTTAAATTAATACTACTCATATATGTAAGATATAACACATTATTCCGGAATCGTTTTATCCTTTGATAATTTATAAATAATATGAGTACGTTTAAATAAATGCATGAGCTTCACAATCAAGAATTTAATTTGAAATGTATTATGTACTTACCTATTTTTTTTTTTTAAATAATCTAATCGATTTCAATTAATTACATTTAAATACAAAATACTCATTTAAAACAATAATATTATGTTTAAGAGCTAAAAACCATATTAATGTTTTAATTGTTTGTAATATAATTGTTTTGTTACATTATTTTTATAAAATATTGAAAAAAATATCAAATACAAAAAAACATATTTATAAAAATACCACGTCACACACCTCATATACTTATACTACTATTTTTGATTTCCATTCGGTTTCCTCTATAATGCGAAGCCTATTCTAAGCCACTAATCATTATATGTTTCTATTATTACTGTTTATCAAATTTAAGTAAAATTAAAAATTATTTAATTGTTTTAACTAAAAAATTAAATTAAGAAAATGTCTGCACATAAATCATATAATAGGCATCTATTGAAAAGTATACAAGGATTTATAAGGAGTTCCTATAATGATAAATACCTATAGATGATCCATTATTTTAGTAACGAAAAACTAATCGTAAATGATAAATAATAAGTTCTTTATGATTTTTAAGTCAATATAAATACTTGAAAAATAAAATGAAAAATAAAGAACGTTTTAAATTTTAAAATCACATCGTGAAATTGTTTTCACTTCCTACTCCGAAGTTAGTTGGATAATTTTCCAGGAAAAAAAGGATCCGCATAGTCGGGTTATTAATATTCACATATATATGGATCACTTGCTCCGTTTCGGGTCTAGTAAACTGTACGAAATTGTACTGTTGGGGAAAATTTATGTTGTTACCGGAAAAGAAAACTATTATTACATATAAGTGTAGTAAATAATATTATTATCTGTGTGCATAGCTAATATTTGCCAACTTATGATTTGTATTTAATATTAAAATATAGATAGTTTAAATAAGTAATGGATAGTTACGTTTAACTCTCTTGTGGCCGGTCAAACATATTTTGATAACGGTAAATTCGTTACGATTGAACAGTAAAGAAGATCAGCCCTCAAATTCATCCGGTCATAAATATTTTAAATCTTTCCTTGTGCAATGACCGGTACTAAAGATCATAGGCTGCAATCCCTATTATAATGGTTTGTACGGTATACGTATAAAACCGTTACCTATGGAATCACCTTATCAGGGACGGCCGTCGTATATATCAAAAGCATAAAATACCGCTTTATCTAAACAATGTGATATATATATATATATTTTTTTTTTTTTTTTTTGTAACCTATAGCATAAAATAACTATTCATATACGCCATAAAGATAAAGATATTACAGGGATAATAAGTTCAATTTTAAAACGTTTATTATTATAATATAAAACATTAATCTAAACGAGTGTGTATTACTAAGAAAATTTGGAATTTTGGAGACAAACCGGTTATAATATTATACCTAATATTTGTTTCCTTGGCAACACGTGGAAATATATGAAATATATTACAATTAAATATCTGTATTATAGCCACACCATACTGCTCTAAATACCGTTATACTCTTAATAGTGTATATGGTGTATTTCTATCGTTTATTGTTTTAGAGTGTAAACCACCTGCAGGACTATCCAGAGTGGAGGGGAAGAGTAATATACCTCCATTTTAGGAATATAAGTCGGTAAAATCAAGTCCGATTTGGCAATTTTGTATTTTTTTTTTTTTTTTTTTTTTTATGATTATTTGACAATAAGTCAGTAATCTTTAGGTTTGTTGGCAAATTACGGAAAAAGTTCAGGAAGTTTTTTATCAATATTTTCGGGGAGACCTCCCGATAAATATTTCTTTGTCATCTGCTATATTTATAACCAACAAATTGTAAAAACTTTTTTTTTATTGTCCAAATGCAAACCTATACTTTTACTTGGCAAATTATATATATATATATATATATATATATATATATATGGATAATTATTGAAATCCTAATATGCTGATTTTCGAAAAAAAGTTAACTTTACACCTACATTTTTTAATAATACATTTTTATACCCTTATATATTATATAACTATCGTTAAGTAATCCATGAAAATTTTAAATAATTCAAACAATATAAAAATCAGTTAGTGTTAATGAAAACAAACTATAAATAAATTAATAAACATAAAAAATATTCAACTTTATTTAAAATAATAATAATACTATATCAGTATACCTATTATATTACTATAATAATATTATTGTATATCTCAAATGCATTAAATATGTTTTTAAATTACTATTTTATGACGTAGGTGAATATTATTTTAACACGTACAGATAGACATCGATATAAATCATAATTTTTCTATTATAATATTATGGGCATGTTTTATAATATTCATTTTCTACCGACCAACTACAATACATAAATATAAATTTTCATCAAACAAATCACAAACAGTCGTGTATACCTACTAATATACCAATAATTTTACATGGAAATTTTTTTGTCACGTGTCATAAACATACTATATTAAAACGTGACTTTAACGTTTTAATGTATAGCATCAAATTTTGATTACATTTTGAATATTTTTGATAAATCGTTTATTCCTCTAAAAATAATATTTTACAATTCAACAATAGGTACTTTAATGATTTTACTTCGTTACTTTTAATAAAACACAATATTTCCAAACAAAAATCATTGTTATCACTATTATAATAATTGCCACATTATTACTTATATACATATATGGAGCCCAGATGTTTATGTATATAAAGATTTATTTAGTTCATGAACTAAAAACATCTTGAAAAATGTCCCTAAACAATCAAAAACATCAAAAAATGCAAAACAAAAGTTAGTTATTTAGATTTATGTGTAATAAAAGAAAATATTAAAAAAAAATAAGCCATTAAACAACTTTGGTCCTACATCTCATAAGTCATTCGTCATTTTCTTTTTAACTCGATAAATTCTTTTGAATTTGATCTCATATACCTATATACATATAAGTATATATATTTTACTAGTATTTACAGTATTATATTATAAACATAATAATATTATACATATTATAATACGTGATTTAATTGCGTTACTACAATTTTCTTCGTAATTATAGACAAAATGAATTTTAAACCTTTCAAATTACATAATATACGTAGGCAATAATACATATATAGGTACAGGTGCATACTGCCGCTATCGAAAGTGCGTACAGGTTATTGTTAATAAATTAAAACGAACACGCATACGACGTAATAGTGAATAA
The DNA here is from genome assembly GCA_025469235.1 of Pemphigus obesinymphae. NCBI lineage: Eukaryota > Metazoa > Arthropoda > Insecta > Hemiptera > Aphididae > Pemphigus > Pemphigus obesinymphae. Next base: position 25,355 of record JAIPRL010005975.1, on the reverse strand, counting down.
TATAATAACCTGAAGATTTTCATTAAAGTTACGAAATTAAATTCATGACTAGGTAATTTGATGTTTATAATCATGTGAAATATATTGTACAAAACATTCGAGTCAAAGAAACATTTAACATTTAGACCGAATCGTATAGTAATATGATAGTATTTCACAATCGTAGACTATGTTTGTTAACTCGGAATATCATCGATGTTCTTAGTACGAACGTCTATTATACGTTCATACCGTATATATTATATAGGTAAAACGTCCTACAGTTTAACGTTACACAATGCTACGGTTTAAAATACCAGTAAAATATCTTATTGGAACACAAAACAGGCATATTTCTATTAATTGTAAATTACAGTATAACAAATAGTATTACAATATAACAATTGAAATTAGCATAATATACGAAATAAAATCGTCGGGTAAGACGCGATTTTCTCTAAAGCTTTTCCGTTTCTTCCACATTTTGAAAAATATTTAATCATAAAAAACACGGGTGCATGAACAATAATAATTATATGCGATCGGTTTCCGTATACACACGTAACTTCCGTCCGCGAAAGAATACGAATACGAACCGAGGAGATAAAGTTTTAAACCGATCTGCCTGTAAAGTGGAATGGCTTTGACCGTCATCCGCAAATTAGGATAATTAAAACGAGTACGAAGGCAGACAAAAGTACCTTTAAATGGGCCACTGGAAATTTCCCTACTGTGTGACCTGCAGCTTAGGTCGAATAATTCATAGTTAAGTGAGTAACCGAAACCGAAAATCAACTTGACCGCATAAATGGACATCCGTAACAACCACTATCTATACCATAAAAGTTTTCAGGAACCAAAGACCTTATATTATATGGAGAAAAAGATATAACATAAAATGTATTATTATTATTATTATTATGATTATTGTCATTGTCAATTTGTACAAATATGTTTACCGACGAGTGCTCGCTTTGGCAATGTATTATTTTATATTTTTACAAAAAAGATGAATTTATATTTATTTTAATAATTATACATTACAAAAATATGGGCATAGTTTATAACATGCGAGAGTGTTAACCGAATAAATACATTTGCACATATACCTTGGAATGAACAACTAAACTAATTCGAATGAATTAAGTTCAAAATGTACGAATTATAAATAATTATATAATATAAATAATATATATAATTTTTTGTTTGAGTCGTCTTTTTTTATAATAAAATTTATAATTTTAATTAACTGGAATTTCAATATAATCATTCATTTTTCTCTACAAAGTTAAATAATTTTTGTATCATAAACATATTTATTAAAATATTCAAAAGACCAATATTTTATTGTTGAACTATTTTAAAAGAGTTATTACTGTTATTTAGTCAAATAATAACCATTAAAAGACTAGGCAATGTTAAACAAAATTAATTTTTTTTTATTGTTAAAATTAGTAAATGTTTTCTAAAAAATTAAAAATATTTATACCTAAGTTAATTTACTAATCAATTTTAACAAAATAATTTTATATGGTTAAAATGAACAAGTTCATGAACTTAGATCAATTATACACTTTTACAAGTTATGCTTTCATAAAATATTTTATATTTTTGGGTCTGTTATTTTATTTCAAAAATTACTAGGTAGGCTTATTGAAATCTTTAATATGATTTAAAACAAAATTCAAGATATTGAATGGATAATATTTTTTTGAATATAATTATTATTAACTATAATTAATAATATTAGTACTATAACTTTTTATTCCAATAATTTATGATAATAGTATTGTATATAGAATACTTCACAAAAAGTATTCCAATATCTTTAGAATATTTTTTTATATACATAAGTATATAATAAATAATTAATTATGTAATAATAAATTTTAATACATATAATTACAAAATTACACATAATATATATAATGTATCTACTAAATTTCAATTAACGTATTAGGTATCTAGTAATTATATTATTAACAAATCTAACGTAAATCAATGCGTGTCTTCGAGAAGCTCTAATTATTTTAGATTCTGAACAAATAATATTCATTGAAGTCTGGCAAAAATATAACGAAAAATGTCTTTTAAAAATATGATTGGGATACTTAAGCCTTACAAGTATTGTTTTTTATTTTTCAAGAAATACGATACTCTTAAAATATATTAAAAACACTGTATTAAATATTTGAAAAGTATTCAGAATACTATCCAAGTCTGCAAACGAGAATAAAATACTATGGAATCTTAATTATATATATACGAGTAGATATATTTACCTATATAGAATATTATTCGATGAAAATATTTGTTGAGAAATTTTAAATACTAAAATCCATAAGTGCTAAAACACTAATAATTTAATAAATAATATAAAATCTTATTAAAGAGAAACGCCAAAATTTGGGACTTATGAGTACATGGGATCTTTAGGAATTTGATTCCTCTCACCCCCAGTATGTTTAATTATTTTTATAATGATTATTAAAAATAGTGAAATTCTTTATTCACTTATAAATTAATGTTATTCATTATATTATTATTAAAACTATTTATTTTTTATGCTAATATAATAATAATAATAATAATAATAATAGTTTATTTTATCCTTAATATTATCCAAACATTTTAATTTCTGATATTTAATTTTATATTATGAGTAGGGTTATCTTATTTCTTTAATATTATAATTAAATTTTGCAGAAAATTTGCATTCTTAATAACTTTTTCCCGTATAATCCCAATATTAAGTTAGGTAACAGGTGTTTTAAAATTATTTTCAATAAGTACATACCTTTATTATATATATATATATATATATATTTAATATTAAACGTAGATCCTTTTTATATTATTATTTCGTTATATTTCGTAATAATCGTTAAATTAAACTATGAAGAAACGATATGAAAAGGAGTTTTCATACGTGCGTATACTTTTTGTTCAAATATTAGAAATGATTGTTTTCTACTTCTTTTTTTTTTTTTTGATTAACTGGATATATCCTAAAACTGTTTAATAATATTTTATAGACATTTATATATAAGGTAGTGCGAGGGAACTTTAGGATGAATTTTATTTTATTTTATATTAAATAACAATATAATAGAATATTTTAGCATATAAGTACTATGTGGAACACTTACTGAATACCATCCAATAGAATAAAATAATATTTTGGGATAGAGAACTTTTTAAAACGATATTATTTAATTATTGTATTTTATTTTTAATTATCTTGCCTTCTGCTTCCTGAACAATTTAATTTTGAAAAAAGAACATGTAAAAGGCCATTATTTCCCCTCCCCCATCTTAAGCATTGTTGGCTTATGGACTGCGTTTTTTAATAATTTCTGTAATTTTGAAATTAAATGAAAAAAATTGTAATTAAGATGAATTTTAATTATTTTCTTTATTTAATAACATAATAAGATATTATTCAATTATACCATAATAAATTTTATGCTTGTACAAATATAGGACGGATAATATGGACTCAAATAGTAGTTCAATATTTTGTTCGTAATTTTAATTAAATATAAAATGTTTATATTTTTTTAATTTATTTATTATTTTATCTTTTTCCTTGTAATTTGTTTAAAAAATATAAATGGATTATGATGTAGTTACAAATTTTCATATTAATATCAACAAACTAGCATTTTAATTTTTAATAATAAAATAATAATGAGTTTAATAAAGGAAATAAATCTAAAAAAAAGTTATCCGTTATTATTCGTATATTATAGTCTACATAATTAATTATAAATAAAGTTGATTCATTAAAGGCATCATAAATTAATTATATTTATTATTTTATTATAAAATAGTTATCGATTCATGTTAAATGAATGTCAACGCTACCCATTTTTTATAGAAATACTCGCATTAGCATTTCTCAACTTATTTTATCAACTTACAAACATCTTAGAAATTCGAAACAAAGAACAAATTTCAGATAAAAATATTATCTAGTACCCTATTTATAGCTGGTTTTATAAAGATTAAATTCTTGAGATATAGATATATGTAATTGTTAAAAAGTCGAATTTCGAACATTTCAAATGTGTTTAAATACACATAGAGAAAACCTATTACGCGGGATACTAGTTGATAATGTTCATATAATTTTTTTTCATCATTCTATGATTTTTGAGTGATTAAAATGGAAAAATTCAAAATGTCACCTAATATTTTCAAGGTAAGTTTTATAAATACCATCAAAATCACGAATCAAAACCATGAATTTATGAGACCACTTATAAATTACTTTTAAAAGCACGTTTTAATTATTCGATAATCATTTTTGTTAAGATATCATTATAAAATTGCCTATATGTTATATACATTTTTAAAAACCGATACGTTAATCGGCCGGTGTGATTGATCTATATTATTTTATACTTTACAAATAAACATGATGAACAAAGTTGACTGAATCTATTATAATACGTAAATAATAATGGACTATATATTATTAACTAGACTATTCCAGAGTAAAATATTAATAAAAATTAAAAATAAATATTAACAATTGTCATAAATTGTTCAACTTTGTAATTTTTTATCATTACACGGTAAAAGTTGGGGAAAAGATATATTTTACTCTTCGGCACATATCTTTGGCATAGTGTCATGCAATTCTTAGCGAATGAATATTAGCTTGAATTATTACACCCATATCTCTGGCATAGAATGAAAGGGTTCTAAATTAAATTATTTCAAAATTAACTTTTTTATACAACATATCATATTCTTATCATTTTTAAATAATAAGATAAATGCGCGTTTAAAACTAAAAACAAAATTTGCAAGAACTCGTATTTTAATAAATACTATATAGAAAAGAAAAGTTGTTCTATATAATAATATATAAAATCTACACAGATTAAATCATAAAAATGAGTGTTTTCAAAACGCTACTGAAAAAAACTTATTGAAAATTTTCAAAATACCACGATAGAACTCTTTAATTTTAAGTCAGCAATATTTTAAATCGATAAATTTTATTTAATATTATTATAAGATGATCATACCAAAATTACATTTGTAAAAAATTATAAAAAATACTATTATATTGATCTAATTTAAAATTATATTTGTTTGACACTAGCGGTAAAAATTACTTACTTATTTACATAATTGCTAATTTTTTTACGATGAACGTCTGAAGCGAATATATAATTTTACATATTTTATTTCACGAGAAGACAAATTATTTTCAAACTATTGTTTTTCAACTTCTGTCACATCAATATGTCTGAGGAAACTAATTAGAATGATGAATATAATTTGGTTTTGATAACGAAAGTTTATTAAGATATAAGATAAGATTTAAAGATATTTTAAATAATGTTTTTAATAATTTTAATTTGTTTATGATTTAATTTCATTAGTAGGTCGTAGGTATATCAAAAGGTAATTTCAAATACATATTATGATTTATATGATTAAACATGTACATGCATATTTATCATGCCAATACAAAAAAAGTAAAAAAGGATTGAATGTGACAATATTTTTCGTGTAGGACTGAAATGTTAGACGATTCTTGACATATTATATATAGGTATTGTTGATATATAAAAAAAAAAAAAAAATACAGCCAAAAGAAATTTTACATTAGAGGAAAACATTCGTTTTTATTTTTTTAAGCTCTCTTGTTATGTATTTACATATTATATTTACTGATTATTTACGTGCCTATATTTTAATAATCAAAATAAGTATTTCGTATACTTTTGTTAATCTACATGTAGGTATAACAATAATATATTGTAATAGTATATCTATAATATGATCCACGGTGTGAGACACTTTTAATTTTTATTTATTCGTACATATTTATTGAATACTTAAAATCGTTGTTGAGAATCTTCTGTAATATGCTACAATAAACATAGTATTTATCTACCTAATTAATTTATTAGGTACTTAAACAGTTTCCAAATTTTTACCCCTCTGTATCTTCTATAACTTATAGAGATGAGGTCCGTTAAATCATTATTGTCTCAATCGGGACCACTCTCCTTTAATTAAAATGGTCTTGTACATTTTTAAAGTTTTAATGAATGTTTTAGAATTTTTTTATTGCGTATTTCATACATTTTTATGGATATAAATATAGGTATAATATACCGAATATATTATTAGGACTTAACTACTTGGAAATTTTAAAAGTATTTTAACCTCGTATTTTATAAAGTGTTTTAACATTTTTTAAAAATCAATTGTATATTCAACCATATGAAATGAACACTATATAATATGAACACTTCTAAATGTTCCAATTGAACCCCGTTAAACAATATTGTTTGAATTTATTCAAGTGTACACTAAATATTACACGCGCATATAATTATATACCGTTGGCCATGAATATATTATAAGTTTTAAGAAATTTAATTTATATAATATATATTTAGTTTGAGAAACGTTTGGCGAGTTAAATAATAATTAATATTAATATTTTTATTTTATAAGTTTTAAAAAATGTCCTAGTGCAGTATATATATATATTATATTACCGGATAGTTGTCTAAGTCAACACACGTCATTCCACCGTTTTACTTAAATGTAATAATACAACAAGCGCGTTTTATCAATGAAATTTTAATAATTTAATTTTTATGAGCCGTATACGTATACGTTTTAGAACTTGCCAGTTTATAGCTTTACAGTGCAGTATTTCACGAGCTGGACAAGTTATACTGGGAAATCGTATACATATAGTGAGTGGTCCCATTTGGCAACGCCGTATATATTTTATCGTTAGCAATACATCGACCTCAAACTTGATTTGACTACGATTTATTTGGTTCGATAAATATCGGCAAAATGGCCGGCTATTTATTTTCATTCTGTAGAATTTACGTGTATGAAATAAAAAAATGGAAAAATGAAATTGTCTTTTCATTCGTTTTATACCGATATAGCCGTATAGCCGTGTAGATATTTCTTTTATAAACGAGCAACAGTCATTTTCTCTATTATACATTTTTCTATTTTATACCGATGATATGAATATTTACTCGAAAATCATTTCGGGCCGCGTCTATAAACCGGGCCTGGTCACTCGCTCTCGAACAGTTCAATTCATACGTATACATGTCCCGTGATTTACTATGAAACACCACGTCGAGTAACGGGTTAATTTAAATACGGTTAGAGGGTATTTATTTCAGTCACGTCTGTAAACATCATTAATATTCACAAAAATTTACATGAAAATTCGCGTAAGATCTGTATAGACTATATGGACCCGACAATCTCTTGTGCGGGAATACGGTCTCAGAAAAATGTCTAATGCTCCCCATCTGCATTATCAGTTGGCAACGTTGCACAAAATTGACTTGCTTGTTTACGTATCTTTATGGTATTATACGGTGTTGGGTAGTAACTTAACTCAAGTTACAAGTTACTGTAACGCAATTACTTTTTTGAGTAACGCAGTAGTAATTGCGTTACTTTTTATTTATAGTAACGCAAATGTAATTCAATTACTATTTAAAAGTAATTTGCATCGAAGTAATGCGATATTTTTGAAGTTACAATTTTTTTATAACATTATTACACTTGCGTTAGAATTTTTCATTTTTATCAACTTACAAGCACGTTAGAAATATGAAACAAATAACAAATTATAACTAATAACATTATCTAGCGACTGGTGGGACCCATTTTTGATATATGTATTTTTACACGTTTTATAAGCTGTTGAAAAATTATAAAAAAAATTGATATTTTAACAGTTCATAAAACGTGTAATATTGCATATATCAAAAATCGGCTCCATCAGTCGCTAGATAATGTTGTTACTTATAATTTGTTTTTATATTTCTAACATGCTTGTAAGTTGATAAAAATGAAAAATTCTAATACAAATTTTTCACTAAAAAATTGTGAGTGTGGCATCCTCTTAAAATCTCAAGTGTGAAAAATATTATCAATGTTAACATTTTATGCGAAAAAAAAAGTAACTCCATTTGTAATTTCGTTACTTTTTAAGTAATTCAAATACAATGTTTTTTAAGTAACTTGAAAGTAATACAATTACTTTTATTTATAGTAACTTGTAACTTAATTCAATTAATTTTTAAAAGTAACTTCCCCAACACTGGTGTTATAGCAATGTCTTTCACAATCGTACGATCGTAGGAAATCGTACGGCCAAAATATACGATCCTGGGCATTCGTACATCGCCGATGGATTTCTACTGTCTCCCACACTAAAATGAACTTTTCTCACGTTTCGGATGTCGTACAAATTCATATAAATTACGTACGTACTAAATATTGGGCGGAAAAAAATTTCCAAAATCCAATTGGGGTCTGAAGAAATGGTACGTACCATTTATTGTTTCTCATTTATCGATATAACACGAATAATATTATTACTTGAGGTGAAAAAAATTATAACAATATTTATCTTATATACCTATTTATACATAATATTTGATTGCATTTAGAATAGACCTGCATTATAGGAACAATAACCTTAATAATTTTACCTTATTATTTTCAGAGATTTGTTTTATAGTAATTTTGAGAGATATTAATTTCAATAAGATGTTTGTGAACATAATGCATTAAAATAATTATATTCTTAGTAAAACTTTTTATATGTATTCTGCAGTTAGTTCTATACGATTGCATGAAAATTCCTGACTACCGGCCTCTTACCATCACCTACATAGGCACGCACTCAATTATAGTTAATATTTCTACTGACATAATAATATTAAATAAATATTATAATTCTTAATTATTTAAATTACCGTCATATACCGTGTACTACAGACTTACCTGCAGTATTGCAATTTAATATTACCTAAATTTCATTATCAATTGTGATAAAAGGACAATGACACCTACTGCAGTTGCTTGGAATCATCAGTATAATTAATTTGATTATATTTTTATCTTACAATCAGAAATGTTTGACTTTCGGCCTTAGTGGAAAAATTAAAAAGCATAAAATAAATTTACAAAATAAATAAATAATTTTCGATAAAATTATCTTGACTAATTTTACTATATAGGTACGTGAACTTTATTATCAATTTTATGTTTCAATTAATTATAATATAAAATTCATTAATTCAACGTATTAAACAATATGTTATATAATATGTATTTAAAGTACCTACGGAAACAACATGTTATAGTTACCACAATTCAATTTTTTTTTTTTTTTTTACTGTCTACTTTTTATTTTAAATATTTATACACACACTTATATACTAATATATATATTTATGTAAATATGGATACCTACCTATATTGGTAAAATAAATTTCTCGGAAACTATTTCGTAACGAATTACGAATTGAATTGTTTCTTATAAAGTATAATACGTAACGTAGAATTCAAAAATGTTTTATTTCAACTCTATTCGTCCAAATACCATGAAATTTATTTTTAAATTTACATTTAAACATAAAAATCCTGTCGATATACGTAATGAATTTTAAAACAATTTTAAATAAATCAAGCTGGAAAAAAATTTGTTTGTCAAACGAGAAAATTGTAGTTCGTATACAATATAATATTATATTGCGATGGTATTTATAAATTATAATAATAATATTATCAAATTACTAAAGTTCACAGTCTGTACACGTACAACTTATTGAGATAAACGTTTACAATGCGGTTCGAATAACAAAGGTATTAGATATCACTTAATAGTATATGCCCCATAGTTGACTAAATTATGTTGTAAGAGGTATCTGGTTCATTTTTATTTGAATTTTCTAGATAGCTGAGACAGAAAAGATATTTTATTAAAGGATTCAGTAGTTTTTAGCTTAGACATGAAAGGCTAAGGAGTGAGATTTGCTTTTTATTTAATGCTGCTATATACTCTAAGGCCTTTGTGTAAAATATTATTCCGTATAATAAATTTAGAAACTAAGGAACGTTAAGGAAAATTGCTTAGGATTTTTACGTGGTTCGCGTAATAGATGATCATGTCTGTTTGATAAGGTTTTTGTTTATGGTTAATTTAATGTTTACGGAAAGTTTTGTGTATACATGAACGAGATTAAGCCTGGAATTAACTAATTTAATTTAGTATTTTAGGCGAGGAACCGACAAATATGATTAAGTATTAATTTCGAAAAGCATAAATCAAGATTATTAATATTGTAATTGGATAAATGTATGTAGTCGACGTGATTAGAGAACATTAATCTTTTTAAATATTGATCATTCAACCTAAGCTCAGTATTATATTGATTTACCAAATATTTCACGTATCAGTTATACTTTATTCTATTTAGTTATGAGTTATATCAAAAATATTACAAGAAATGTGGCGTGTACCCACGTTAAAATGAGAGCTAAAAACGATTACTAATTTTGAAAAAAAAAGATGATTTTCTTCAAAATTAAAAATTCTTTTTGTAAATTATTATTTGATAAAGAAGACTTTTTTGCTAAACAATACCTGTATTTTACAAAAAAGACTAAATCATTTCCTAGCAAATATTCTCCTTTTCAAAATTGGTAGTAGATGACGTAATAACTCCAATTTTAAAGTAAACGCCACGTTCATTGTTTGGCGTAGCGTAATTTTACTACTATAATGCCCATTAGTGTTAACACTTGGACCTTGATCCAGCTCTGGTTTTTTTTGTCTCCGTCTAACTTAGACCGAGACAAAAAATGCGAATATCACATCATCTCAATAACAAAACTTCTAATTTCGGCTAGTAAATTGAAAAATATCTGGTGCTAATAGTTTCAAATGGTATGAATGTGTTTTACCAGAAAGGACCGAGATTTGGAACCCGAATGACCCAGGTTTTGGGTTTCAGACGTTGGTCCATATATTTAGGTGTTTAAACACCAAATGATGAAAAAATATAATTAGGTATACACTTGGATGTTCATAGGTGTTATTAGTATAAAGTGTTTGGTAAAGGCTTTATAATAAACTGGCAGGCATCTGGTACAAGTCTAGAATAGCAACAATAAATCAATTTTTTTTTTTTTTTTTTTTTTTGTTCCTTCTCGTTTGTTTGTACTTCAGTTTATCATAATAGAATAACTAATGGATTTAAATATAATTCTCATACGCAGCCGAGAACCAATAGCGGATTGGCGTTCAACGCGAAAATATGTGCAACGTATACACATTGTACATGATATACGCGAAATAACTTAAATCGTTAATTTTAAAATTTTATTCCAGTTTCGGGTCAACCCGAATGTGTGTTCGGACACCTATATTATAGTGGTGAAACGGGTTTTTTAACGAATATAACGTAAACGGGTTATAAGGGATTTGTATATGTTTGGGGTTTGCAAATACGGTTTGTAGGGTTGTTACGGATTCGGGTCAGTTCGGGTTCCGAGTCTTGTCTGAAACTAATGAGTACAATATTACTTTATTTCTAGGATTCCTGTGGACGGCTCCAGAAATATTGCGAGTAAGGCATCTGCCTCCGGAAGGCACTCAGAAAGGTGACGTTTATTCGTTCGCCATAATCGTCCACGAAATCGTCACGAGACAGGGTCCGTTTTATCTGGGAAACGTCGAACCGTTGTCGCCTAAAGGTCAGTGTAACATTTAAAATATTTATTCTATTTGGCCCGCCATCTAGCGGACAAACACGAACGTCTCGTGCAATCGATACCGACAGAATTTTATACGTAGAGCGAGATCTGGTGTGCTCGAAGCTGTCCGGGAAATGTGTTCGTTTCATAAACTAGATGGCACTTGCAGTACAATATTGGCCTAATAATAACGTGAAATACGAGCGCGGACGTTATTCAATGTCTTGAATTGTCGCCGTTTTCGTAATATGTATAATAATAATGCAATAATTATTATAGCCATTCTATTATTATTATTATTATTATTATTATTATTATTATTATTGCTAACTAAATGCAATAATAATATTAAAATATCATTCCGTGAAATGTGACTATACAGGATTTCGCCGAGTTGTTACTTAAATATCTATCTATTTTCTTATACGATTTTCTTAGGTATAGGCAAAATAGAGTTGTATTAGTATATAGTGTAGGTATATGCGCGTAATTTATTTTAAACTCTGAACGCATTCAATCGATCGTCATAATAACGTAAAATAGCCGTCCGTCCGACCATTCGTTGATTGTATAGGATTACAATATAAGTATAGGTATTTCACAGACCCTTTTATTCGCTATAAAACGACAAAGGGAGCAGAGAAAAAAAAAAAAAACTCGAAAATGTATACGAGATAAAATAAAAACGATTTAAGTTTTAATAGTTTGGCTGGAATATGAAAAATCAATCTCGTAATGTGGATTGACACTTGTGTAATGGATATTCAAAAATAAAAAAACTTAAATTGTTTTTAAACTATTATTATCTTTAGATTTTAAGCCGATTGTTTTTGTGAAAAATAATCAATAATAACGGTTTTATATACGAGTACATATATACCTATCAGTGATAGAATCACGATAGATTTAAAACTAACTAAACTCTATATATTTTTCGTGATTGTAATCGTTATTTAGTGCTTTTTACAAGCCCAAAAATTTAATTAAAGTTTGAAAATGTAATATTATGGCTTATAATATATAATATTGCCAACATTATACTTTATACACAGCCACATAACTTTTTTAATAAACCTACATTATTGTTTTGTCTATTCGATTATATTTCTCCAGATCTTTCTATAATTTACATCATTTGTACCTATAACGTCATGTTCTAGGCAATTAAAATCTAAGGTAAGAGAAAAAAATGATAAGATATTGAGTGTTATATCATAATTTCCTCGGCAATCATCTAAACCGCAATTAATATGTATTTTAGTTAGTAAAATATTGAATTTTAAACGCAAAATACTTCCAATTTTTTTTTTTTTTCGTCGCTTTAGAAACTAGAAACTTACTTATATCGTTGAAATGTTCATATTATAACGTATTTATGTGGATAATCTGTATAGGTAGTTGACGGTTTTTAAAAATTAATAAATATTTGAATACCGCAAGAAAATCAGCTCAATGTAAGGATATGGTCAAACAATAGAATTTAATTCGAAACGCCCTATAGACGTAAATACAATCTGCTCGTGAAATGGAAATTCTATTCATACTTTATATAGTTAATACTTTTTGAATAAAATACTCGAGTGAATTTACACAGACATAATCTCTTTCGTAAAACCTGAACTTTGTCCTGGTATATATTGTGCGCACTGTACGAAATCAATCAGTTTCAAAACTAACTTAGAAACATTCAAAAATCCAATGGTATTATCGTACCTATAATACGATACACAATTTTACGAAATATTATTAAATTTAATTTTAACAATTCCAATACACGAAAATTTCGGAATATTTCTTAAATAACTATCCTACTACGTCAATAGGCTGTACACCGACACAGGGCCTAACAATTCAATGTAAACAAAACTTATTTATAAAAACATTTTAAAATTATTAAAATTATTATTCTTTAAGTGTATTTAAGACTTGTGTGTTATTCAAATCCAGATTGTTGACTTTTGACTTTTGAGTAGTAACTCTATTCATACTATGACACATAAAATATTATTACATTATGTTATAAAATAAACTTTCTTTTCATAACATCATACGACTATAATGTATATATATATTGAACTTTTAGGTTTTAAAAAACGACTTAGGGTTAAACCGAACTTGTCTCCCTGTCTTTGTTTCTTCAATGACGCAATTTCATTGATTCTTCTGAATAACGCCTATTGAACCTGAATATTTACAATATATATATATTTTCTACCTATAAATAGACTTTTTTCGTTGTTTATTGTTCATGTTTTTATCCTATTGAAGTTTTTATTTTATTTGGACAAAATCGTAAAAAATGTGACGAGTAAAATGTATAAACGTATGCAAACAAAGGGCAGATAAATCGAAAAAGTAAGAAGCAGTTTTGGGAAATATATACGAAATTCAAACTAGTATTATTAAAAAAAAAAAAATGAATATGTGAACGAAAAATAAATAGTAAAATAGAAGGTTAGAGTATACAAACTACAGCTGTCTCTATATAATAAACAATAACAGTATGCATATTACCTATATATCTAAAATGTAATTTCCCTTCTCCGGCGAAAAATTGTTTTTGAATAATTTACATCTTCTTTGCAGAGTATTACACATGGTATTATTTTAAAAATCAAGTATAATCAATAAACATCTTTTCAAATTATTTAAAGTTTTAACTGATTAAATTTTATTATAATTTTATTTTATTTTTTTATTTATTTTTTTTTTTATATGAACTTATTCACTTGTACATACTATATTTTTGATGATAATTAGTCCATTACATAACTAAAATATCACGATAAAAAAAAACTTAAAAAATCGTTTTGTATATTTTTTCTTTCTACATATGACTGACATAAAACTAAAATTATATAAAATTTATATTACTTTATTTTTAAAGTTATTTTCGTTTTTACATTCTACGTTTTTTTTAAATTTTTTTGCAATACTAATTAATATTTACCGGAAATTCAGTTATAGTCGTTTGATTTATAGGAGTTAATAGAATTATGATTATCACAATACAATAACAAATTCTATACGAATAATAATTATTATTTTACCGACAAATATTTTGTTTATCATAATATTATATATTTGAATGTTTATTTTATATTCTATTCTTTTCACCTGTATTATTTACCTTTTAAACAAAGGATGAAGTTCAAATAGTAAATAAATATTATTTAAAAAGTATAATATATGAATATTTTAATTTAACTGAAACAATAATAATAATTAAATTATACTTACGGACCTATAATATCATACCACATAAATTAATAATTTAATAACAATCATATTATTGTACTCATTATTAAACACTCGTTATATTAAATGAGCTATTTATTTACAAAGTTTAATATATTTTTTATTTATAATTGTCGACAATGATCATGATAACAAAAGGGATTTCATTTTAAAAAATTTTTGAATAAATTTGAATCAAAAAAAGTAAAATATTTAAAATTATCATATAGTGCCATAGAGGCATTGAAATAGTTATATCATTATGGCTATGGTAGTGGTTTCAACATACCAAAAACTATCATTTCCAATAATCTGAACATTTGACTTTTAAATAAAATTCAAAATAACAATAACTGAATCAAATTAACAATTTCAAATTTCAATATAATATTATTATAATTGGAATATACACAAAAAATCAGAACATGTATATTTTTATCGAGATTAATTATAAATTAACATAAAAATAAAACAAAGTTTATCAATAATTTAATTGTCGGTTCTAATGAAGGAATAAGTTATTTTTTTTAATTTGAGTTTATTTTTGCAATTTATTAATATTGAAAGACAATATATTTATATATACATATATATGAAAGTAAATATTGATTATTATTTTTAATGCATTGTAGCTGAAAAGACTGTAACTCTAAAACATTATTTATTCAAAATTAAATCTTAATGGAACTATTTTTGGATGTAAGTATAGCTACAAAATTGAAAATACTATAATAATCAGGATTCAATATGAATATCGAAACTAAAGTGGATATTGAACAACTATTGATTCGCTGGGTGGAAGATGCAATCGATGAGACGAGAGAGACAAAATATTAAGGCATAAGATTTTATGGTCATAATTATAATAAATAACAGTGTTGTAGAAACGTATTTATCAATTTCTTACTAAATTACTTTCAAAGAACTGCAGTCCACCTCAACTGCAGTTACCTATCTGTTAAAAATACAGCGGTTAGGACATGGCATAAAATAATTATTTTATTCTGTTATTATGGTTGGCAAATAAATTGTCCAGTTTTTATCAAATATAGAGGTACTGGACCTAAAAGTCTCGTCGACAATAAAAACCGTTATATCCAAGTTTCGGCAAGAACCGCATTGTACCTATATTGTAAGTTGAGACCTTTTACGTTATTATTTATTAATAAACTCGGAACAACAAAAGGGTAACTTATTTGCGCGACCGCTAAAGATTACAAAACGTATACCTACTTTACAGATTTACTAGAAATTATTATTAATATATTTAATATTATAGCTACGTGGTATATACTATGAAAATACTCGCGGTACCTTCGCAAATTTTGATAATGAAAATGTTTACGTAAATAAAATATTAAATATTATTACCGCCGTCAAACTATAGGTAATATTACTGATACTCGTTTGTTACGGCCATTGATCGGTTTACATAATATTATTATATTATAAACACGTTGTAAATATCAAACGCATAATAATAATAATAATAATAATAATAATAATAATAAATAAGTATTCCCGAGAAGATTTTTCTATAAATGTTTAAAACCAAATGCGGGCAATATTATACCGTGGTATAAAATAGATACCTATATACAAACGTTGGTTTCGGTTACGCGCTGTTATTGTTCCCTAACCAAACATAAATCGTTTCCATGCGTCGGTAATAATAATTTTATTCTCTCGTTCCGGTGCGACCAACGACGTCTGTATAAGCTCGGCTTTTTTTCACAATTTTTATTTTACTTTTTACGACCTCTTTGCACACGCATACCACACACCGAACAAACACTTATATACGTTGTAAATATTATCGAAATTTTTCCATTATTGCGTGACGATTATTACTGCAGCTTGCAGGGATGATCGGGTTTTTAAGGGCGTAGTTCTACTCAATACGCAATCAAATTCGCATTGTTTATATTCGTTCCATTATATATATAGATACTTTTAATCTAATTAATTGCCATTTTTGGTTAATTTTCCCACTGCCCACGTGAAATTAAACACTCGGTAAACACTGATATTACTATACATGTTGATAAAATGTCAACGGACGCCCTTGACTAACGGCGAAACTCGAGGATTTTTTTTTTATCTATAAATATGTTATAAAATAATATATTATTTATATAATATATTTAATCAATAAAAGCCAACAAACAGCATATTTTCTAATGCATTATTTCACGATAATATAGTATACATATATTATGCCATAAAACCAGACCTGAGAATAAACGGTTTTGAAAAATTATTAATATGTACAAAAGGCATTAAGCCATGAACGAAATATGAATAAACTTTTTGATTGGATTGAATTTGTGTTTTAATTATTGAATAAAGTTCATATATAAATTATGATTTTGGTGAAAGAGAACACAAAGGGAATAGGGAAAAGTAAGAAATAAGGTTGAGAGGTTCAAGTAATTAGGGACCATTGTACAGAAAGATGGAGCTTCGAAGAGGATATGAAACAAAAGATTAAATGTGAATGAATGAATTGAAAAGAAGTGTCAGGTGTTTTACGTGACGAAAGAATCCCTAGTAGGTTAAAAGGTAAATTTTATAAGATAGTGGTAAGGCTTGCAATGATGAATGGAACTGAATTTTGGGCAGTTGATTAGATAATAGAACAGAGAATGAGTGTAACATAGAAAATTAAGTGGGAATGAAGAATAAGTGCAGAGGCTAGAGAAAACAAAATAAGGAATGAGTGTAAAGAGATAGTATAGAAGTAGCTTTGATAGTTGACAAAATGAGGGAGAATAGATTGAGATAGCTCGGGCATGTATTAAGGAAGAGATTGATGCAGTAAAATTAGTAAAGGAAATGTATGTTTAATGTTGCTGGAAAGAAGAGGAGAGGAAAACTAAAATAGAGGAGAAAGATATGATTGCGAGTGATATGATAAAGGGAGGTTAAGTGAAAAATGTAGTAAATAGAGTTAAGTGAAAGTCTAGAACAAGGGTGGTCGACCCCAAATTGTTGGGAGAGAAGGCGAAGGAGAAGAAGAAGAAAAAGTTCATTTTATCAATAAACTTTAACTTTAATTTAGTAGTTTCCTGTTATAGGTACTGTAAATTATATCATAAAGTTAAAATATATAAATGTTATATTAAATACATTATTTATCAGATAATTTTCATTTTTGAGCTATTTTTAAAGAGTTTCACTATAATAATGATAATTTTTAATTAAAATTGATGAAAACTAAATGCAATATTAACAATTTAAATAATTAAATTATGTATATTAGTGATACATTGACAATAAATATTTTTATTCGAAATTTATATAGGAGAAATAATGATAAATATAATCTTTAGTTTCCGAACAGAACGAAAGATCAATTGATTTTATAATAGTTGGTCGATAAAACTCTGACATTTACACAGATTATGTCTATTAGTGAAATATTTATGTCAATTAAATTACTTCATTCAAAAGGTAATGAAAGGACACTATTTACACACGAAGGATCTATTTATATTATAATAATTTGTCGATGATTAAATAACAAAATACAAATTTATCAAATCCCACACTATTTCCTATAGATATAACATATAACCATCATTTTCACTGAATGCTCCATCTCAATATTTTTAATTTGTTTTATTTCACATACTATTTATTATTACTTATATCACTGTCTGTCTATGTATTTACCTAAATACTAAATAAATAAATTTTAATGTTATATATATTACATATATGAAGTTCATCAGAAATATTTGAATACAGAGTCTTGAATAATACGAGATTATATCTTACATTAATTGTTAATTATTATAAAATATGCTTAAAATAATTGATTTAAACTTATAACAATAAACACTAAAAACAATTAATATTTTGTTGTTATATTTTAAAAATGAATTTATTTACGAGTTCATCAATGTTCCATTTGCATGTTTTAAAAAGCTATTTTATTCTATTATTATATTCAAACCTTCTCGCATAACTCGCATAATTACATACGAATATTATACAATTTAACGAAGTGCATAATTATAAAAATTCTACCGAACAGCTAGAGTGCATCTACGTAGGTAGGTATATTGAAAAACAGCGTTTATATCAACCTATGGGTTCGCGACCTACTTTTAACTAACGAACAATTTTGAAAGGGTCCTCCTCAACCAGGACCGAACAGAGGAGGGTGGCTCGGTGGTGATTCCCCTCGAGCCCAGAGATTTCCGAGAGGGTCCGGATTTTTCCGAAATTTCAAGGAAGCCATTAGTACAGTAATACGATAGGCGCAATTTATATGAATGACCCTTTTTTTATATAAATACAAATTTATATAATATAATATTGCAATTAGCGCTAAAAAAAAGGTGGCAAATAAATTTAAAAAAAAATCTAGATTTCCAATTTCGTGAACAATTAGTTGATTTTAGGATATAATCATATATATATATATATGATAATAATAATAATAATAATATATTATCATATTTAATAACGATAACATAATCTAATTCCTATATATTTCTAATAATTATTATCTTTTCGATAAATATAATTTCAAGTTTTTATATACGTGTAAATAAATAATATTACAATTAAATTATGAATATTTTAATTAAATTTTATAGTATTATTTATACGTTCGATTTAAACCAAATATTTTTAATTTTCAATATCTACTTTAACTGTCACACGTGTTATCATTTTATTTTTAACAATTATAAAAATCGGTTGGAAAAACTCCACTCTGTGAGCATGATAAATTCCCGATTTCTAAACGTATTTTCAACAATAATCTATGAATGTAAAACAAAACGAATAACATCTATCTTCCTAGTAACCTGCAAATCAACAATCACAACTATATGTACTAGCATTGAATAAGTATACAATATTTATATATTATATAGTATATTTAATCAATGGTAATAGAACCGTAAAAATAATTATATTAATTATGGTTTATGTTATTATGCTACTTACTCAGTGCTAACATAAACACAAATGTAAAAATTCTTTCATTTGACCGTATTTTTGCCCCTACTGTTTCCCTCGGGTGTCATGGCCGACCGTTTCACGATTTTCGGCCTGCCGCCCAAAAGTGTCCACCTCTGGTACTAGTAACCACGGACAGACGAACGAACATAACGGAGATATAAGGTATCGAAACTTATGTAACAAATTATTAATATATATTATAAAACATATTATTAAACATATATTAATAACTTATTAACTAACACACGGTAAGTAATTATATATATATCGGTAAATTTATTATGGTTTCACTAATTCAAGAACACTTTAGTAATAGAAAAATGAAAAAAAAAAAAAAAACTATCGTCCGTTTTGTTATTTTTTATTTTTGCAACAATAATATATGGTTAACATGCTATAATATATAACATATGTGCGAGCTTGTGGATGCAGTGTATGTACTATTCTAGCGTTCGGCCCTTCACGTATAGCAGCTGAATCGATAGTACATTTTCCGTGATGTGAACGTCATATTATACAGTGCAGTACTACACTTCGTTTTGAATTTTATGCTTAATATTATGTAACGATATTTTCCATTCTTCAAACTCATTCAAGTTGTAAATTGTGCCCATTATTTAAAAAAAAAAAAAAAAAAAAACATTACAACGATGAAATGTATTATACCTTATTATTCTTATCGTTGTACGTACCTACACCTATATAGTTGTCGAAATGCTCAAATTAATATTTCGATACGTATAAAATAATAATATCGTATTGTCAATTGTTCGACTACTCCTCTTATAATACATTCTATTTATCATTTCAAATAACGAATTCGCGTAGGTATACACCTTTGTGATGTAAGTTTCGTGTTCGACACTTATATATTTAATTTAAAATTTACTCATTGCATTATTATTCTTAGTTTACTAAGTTTAGCGCAGAACTTCATTATAATAATATCACCACCGTTGGATTTACCTATATAATTATTCAAACCGTTGAATAAAAAACGTTCACTGTATAAAGAAGGAAAAACAGCTATTTCTTAGTACACTGGAAATTCCTCAAAAGCATATTAAATCTAATGTATTCTGACGACTCAAAATAATCTGGATCGGACGCATACACGTACATAAAAAATACATAATTTTAAATCCAAAAGTACCTTTACAAAATACCTATCGTAAAACTTAATTAAATTATAATATGTGAATATATATATATATAGATGTAAGACGTCTTTCTAACAAATAAGATATATTATTGATGAACGTATACAAACCTATACATATTAATATGGTTCCATAAAATCAATCTAGTAAAAAAAACTGTATACAAATTTTTTTCTATAAAATATATATACTATATTATTACATAGACATGTGAAAAATGTTCATATTAAAAAAAAAAAAAACCTATATGTATCATTATAAAGTCAAATTATTGTAGATATGATAGCTTTGTATAAATAAATAATATATGATAAACATTATTAAATATTGTTCGCTTGGTGAAATTAATAATTTTGGTATACCTTGAGAATTTGAAATAGATACACGAATTATTTTTTTCTATATTTGAAGACAATAAAATTAATGACCAAACTTGCTCATTGAACATAAAATTACAGTATAATTAAATAATCATGTAACAAACTCTTTGAACTCTCTGTACAAATTTTACTATGTAAAAGCTCATTTTCATAACTCAAAACAACGAATTAACAATTATTGTACTTAATCTATACATTTATTATGAATGGATATAACATGCTCGGCATTAATAGGACTTTATATATATAATCTCTATTGTCTCTATTCTTCAAGTTCACAAGAAATATGTGTTAGTTACGAGCTGTCTCTATAATATCTACATTTTACTAAAATAAATGTTTTCAATATAGTAAAATCTTATAAACGCCTGTTTTTACCACACAGTAGAATAGTAGATGACTTTATACTTTTGAAGAGGATTTATTTTTATTTTTATCTTATAGCCATTTCCCATTCTACATCTATAAAAATGTGTTATCCATACATAAATATTGAAATCGATATTTTAAGTTTATTTTTGAAAGTGTTGTTTTTCGAAACTGGATGTCAATTTCTATTATCGTATGTAATGTGTATGTTTCACCCCCCCCCCCCCACTTTTGGATATTATGTAGTATAAAACTCGTAATATTAATGGTGGAAAAATATCTACCTAATGAAATTGTTTTATAGTCAACCGAATGGTCCTAAATATTGTTTGCGGCTGTTAAAACCTGCCCTAATACCTGTCTGTGAACGACCAGCATACTAATGGAGGGACTCTGCGATCGGGGGATATACCGTAAGGTAGAAAGGGATGGTTTGATTTATGAGTTGAACGTCCAGACAAATCCACCCAAAACCAATTTGCTTGTTACCGACGCTGATTTATTTGCATTATATCAATGTCAACTCCAATTGATTAGAACGTTTAGACAAACGAATAAATAAAAATAAAAGAATATGTCTTCTAATTATTTTAAAACAATTTTTCATTATGTCATTTCGTTATATCGTGTACCTACTGTTCAAAGCTAACTAATTATTTATTTTGTTTGGAAATAATAATATTTTTATTATCCGTGTTTTTGATAACGCAATAAAGTTTATTGTATATAAATACAATTTATTTATTTATGTATTTATTAATTTATTTCAATTTAAATATTTAATGTTTGTTTAAACTATTTATAAGTAAGTGTGTATATTAGGATGGTCCTTATACATTTTTACTTTAAAAGATTGATGCTAATACCCCAGCATTTTGTTCAGTGCATTAAAAAAAAAAGTATGATAAAGTTTGAAGGTGATAAGTCAACCCATTCACCTGCATAAAAGGGCTTAATTTCACGAAAATAAGGTAAATTTTAATTTTTCCGTGTACTCTCTTAAATTGTAATATAGTTATGTTAAAAATGTAAGGAACTATTATTGTAGTACTTAATAAATATTTACTAAAAAAACGTTTTTGTAAAATTTATGGGTTTCCGTAAAATAAAGAAAAACCGGTTTTCGGAAAATGGTCCGGTTTTTAATTTTTACCTGTATTTTCTTGAATTTTAAAATTATACAAAAATTCTATGTAAGTATTATTGTAGAACATAATATTCTCCATAAAAAAAAATTCTTTTAATCACATTAATTTAAAAAAAGAAAAATTAAGAAAAACATTGGAAAATATAGGTTTTTACAAACTTTTTATATATTAAAAGGAATATTTTAATCCTTAATTCACCAATTTTTTATATTATAAATTGTTTCAAGATACACTGTATATTATATATATATATTATATCCATAAAACGCAATAGTAAGATAAATTTTCAAATGGTCATAAATATACCTGATCGTAAGTATTCATCCAACAAATTTGCGATTAACCGCTTATTTTTGAAGAGTTTTACAATAATTCAAAGTATATTTTCGTTCACAAAATTGCTTCGTTATAAGAAATAATTTACGCCGCCTTCTCACAGCAGTTTCAGAAAATGTTTAACAGATCAAGTATATAATATACATTAACATATTTTTATGCGGAATTTTACATAAAATTGTCGAAGGAACAATTTTCTATAAAAAAAATAAAATATGAATCCATTTATTAGTATATCCATATATAACTATATTCAAATTTTTCATGCAATAAAATTACTTTACTTTTAAGTTAAAAAGTGATGCTTAACTATTAAAATTACTTTTTGATTTTCTGTTTCTTGTTGTTTGACAACCTGAAAATAGTGAAAATCACCTAATCTCAAGATATTACATGTACTATGTATTATTACTAACCTACACATTACTAATTAATAATAATAAAAAAATGTGAATTTAATAATTTTGATACTTTAATATTGTCAAATCATCAAATGTCAATAAGACTAAACACTTCGAAACGACAATGACACAATTAAAATGAATTTAAAAGTCAAATGTGCCATTGCACAACAACCCGTAACCGAAAACTAATAATTTTTTAATGGACAATAGGCTATTTTAAGGTATTTTATAATGCCTTAAGAGGACACTACCTACACGTTTATTGTCTCTGTCTCACATACGCATAACATAGCAAATATACATACCGCATTTATTACAACAGTTTAATTATAATTAATATTAGAGTAAATTTACTTATTATCAAATTTATAGGAAAGAACATAAACCATTTTCTAGCGTGGAGTTTTTTTAAAAAATGTTATTTTTAAAACTAGTTATTTGCATTAAAAAAAAAATGAGTTATTTTACTACTTATAACTTATTTAAAAATAAAAATATTTAAAAAAAAACTCTACCCTAGACCACAATTTATGTTTTCCCCTACAAGTTTGATAATAGGTAAATTTACTCTTATATTAATTATAAATAAACTGTAGTAAGAATTTCTATGTTATCGTTATGCATACGACAGAAACGACAAACGGGCGTGAGTAACGTCCTCTTAGTTAATTAATAGTTAATGCTAAAAATATAGTTATTCGTTTATCTGACTATATAATATTATATTAGTGTTTTATGATTTTAATTTCTAACGTAGCATGTTAGGCAAAATAAATTTTTTTTTTGTCGGTACACAGGTTCCTCAGAAATGAAAAAATCCATGATACGAGAAATATATCAATAATACATTTATAAATAATAAATTATAAAATGTCATTTTTTCCAAAGTAACGCGTTACAATTATTAAAATTACTTTTTAAAAGTATTGAAATTACTCATAAATTAATGTAATTAAATTACGTAATTTCGTTATAGTAATGAGTAATTTTAATTACTTTACTACCCAAGACTGTTAAAAAAGGTTTATATTAAATTAATTTATTACATACACTTTTGTTAAAAATACGTAAAACCTAATAATATATAGCACATATAGCAATAATGTATTTATAAACATATTGTTTAAAAAGAGAAAATAGAGGGTAAAGTGAGTCTGTGAATACTAAAACTGTATTGCCCCGGATCAATTAATCACTGAATGACTGATTACAATGAATGAAAATACATTAGGTAATTATGTGAAAATACCAACTTTACTAGAAAGTAGAGATTTAAACACTATTTATATTATTTGCGGTTCTGAAATACGAAAATGGATTTTAATATGAATGTTTTATAATACAGGTGTGTATAGTATAGTATTATTTAACCCTTTCACTACAACACCTGTAAATATGCCGGCAATGAAAATGTCGTTTACATATGCTACACCCACATATCTGTGGGTCATTGGATATTATAAAATATGGTGAAACTCTGAATAAAAAATAATCTATTTAGTTGTTATCGTACAGAATTCACTTATCATCGAAAATGATACATTTCTGAGCTCTCAGTTTGTTAACATAAACTAAGATAGTATGGACTAGAAACGACGGATTACTACGCAGTGCCGGATCTAGGTGGGGGCGAACCGGGGCACTAGCCCCGGGCGCCATTATGATGGGGCGCAAAATGTAAAAATATTTAAACTTTTCGTTCCGCTTTTGGAAGTGGGGTTCCATTGATCACTTAATTTTTAATATAAATTGACTCTTTTTTTTTTTTTTTTTTTGCTTATTAAAATTTAAAAATGGGCG